>JACXGK010014978.1:0-10931 GCA_016801125.1 Novumbra hubbsi | reverse complement strand
ACTTAGTTTGAATCGACACCGGGGCGTGGACAAACAGGAACCTAAGTAGGGCTGGTGATTAGTGATGAGGGACAGGTGTGAGCCGTTGAGTGTGTGATTGGTGACTGGATGGTTTGGTACAGTGATGAGCACATCGCTCAAAGCCACCAGGGGGTGTAGTAGAGGCGGAAAACAAGTCGAGTCAGGGGAAACCCTGACATTGGGTTACATTAGAACCATCTACGGAAAGTGTCATGTCACCTCCTGGTGGCGGGCCTTCCTCCTGTCACGTGGCTCCCCAGCGTTCGACGTCGCCGGCCTTCTAGTGGCCATCGTGTATGTTTGTCCTGTTTCCCATGTCCTGTGAAGGCACCCTTCCCTGATCGCTTACACCTGCACCCAATTAGTTGGGTATTTAATTCCCTGTGTGTCTTGTCTCCGTGTGTGTTATTGTTGCTGTGTTTTGTGTGGCCAGTACGTTCGTACTGTGCAGTTATATCGAAAGGGTAACATTTTTCCCATACTTAATTTTTCCGTGCCTGCAAGCTCGTTGCTCATTTTACCTTCAGTGAGAGGATTTTGTTTAGCTACCTGCAGTTTGGTCCCATTCTTCCATTCACTCCGACGTCACAGAAAGGGTACCACACAGAATACAAAAGGGTTCTAAATAGAACCAAATGAGTTCTATATGGGGCTTTCTATGTATAACCCCAAGAAGATTACTGAAAGGGTTCCCCCATTAAAAATAATTTTGAAACATACAGTATATACATATTCCAATTTCTTTTCCAAGTTTAAATGAATATATAGACATGTAATGACTGGAACTGACGAGCTATTGATTTGAATGTGCATTTATGCTTAATTCATTCTATTACTATAATTGTTTTCCCTATTGGATAGACCTAATACGGGGGACAACCATTGTAAAAACGGCCCCAGTGTTTCAGAACCATGGACAGCAGCGTGCAACTGCTGCGTGAGAAGTTGAACCAGTATTAGATTATTCACTACGGAAAATCCCTCAGCCGGGCTATTGGTTGAAGGCTAATTGGCGACCTCACGCTTAGAAGGCTTTGGTTATGGAAGACCGCTCACTTTTCGTTTGTCGATGAAAAATAGACGTTTTCTCCATGATCCCAGCCGTGTCTGTCGGTTTACCAGCAGCTTTAACGATTATGAATGAGAAGCGCAACAGAGCTGATGATGGTCCAACACTCTGCAGATGTTCTGTCGCGCCCTGCTAGAAATAGAACTCATGCAGTGTATGTAATGCCTTTCCCCTTTATCACCAGACCTCCTAACTCCCTGTCATATTCCCAACCTTCCGCGTTGACACTCTCCGGTATCCCTGCTCTCACACCCACTGTGTGCTTTCTGCAAGTCTGCACTCCGTCTCCGGTGCTTGGGAGAAGAGTGGTTACGATTTTGTGGTAGACCGATCGTTGACAGTTATCACTTTAAAGATAATCCCTAGAGACTATTCATTTCTTCTCGCTGCTGTTTAAGAAAGGGGGCTTGTTTAGGGCTCTAATAGGTTCAAGGAGATGGATGGGTCTGTGTCGTGGAAGCCGCGCAACACTCTATGTTTGTAGCCCATTGGTGAGCTCGTGTAAGGCTCGTGTATGCGCGAAAGAGAAAGAGAAGAGAGCGATTTATGGTGGCATCTTATCCCGCACACATCTCACGCCGGGGATATGCGGCCCGCGTTTAGGCCGTCTACTTATCAGACTATAGGCTCTCCCCAAAATGTTAAACAATAATTGCCACTGTCACTGGCAAAAGGGACACGAGCCAATAAGCACCTGAATCAACGCCACACATGCCACAGCCCCGCGGCAGATGTTATTGATGAAAGCGCGCAGGATCATCCTTTTCCGCTCCCTAAGCCCGACGAATCCTTATCAATGGAGCCGTGTGATTTACCGTAATAGCGAGTTAAATATGACATGGTTGGAAAGAAGAGATAGGAGGGGCGGGTGGTTAGATGGGTGTATGTGTGTTTGCAAGTGTGTGTGTGAGTCCGCACGCGTGTGTGTGTGAAAGAGAGAGAGAGGAAGAGGGCGCGCATGTCCAATGGTTCCACGCAGGCTGTAGAAGCTCCTCACCAGCGGTGAGTTTTTCTCTCTCTTTTTCCCTTCGCTCTCTTTTCCACCCATCTTGCATGTGCACTGTTGACCGTTTAGCCGGACAAAGCTCTCTCCAGCGGCAGCGGACTCTGCGGGGGGAACAATCATACTATGGATTGCTAAAACTCCGGCTTCTTTTTCCTCTTTTCACTTTTTCTCTATCGCCTTGTGTAATCCTCCTCAATGTCTCTACACAGTTTTTAAGGGACGGAAAATGAGGATTATTTGCCCGCACTTTCTCGGGGTGTTTTCCGCACTATGGGGGCTTGCGACTGGGGCTTTCCCCAGCAGCGTCCAGATAGGTGAGTAGGCTACAGACGCTTAAATCACACGGCGATAACAAAGTGTATGATATATCCGTTATAGACATAATTTAAGAGGTCTTTTAAATATATATATGTATATATATATATATAAATATATATATGTCAGCGATCGTGAATATATATATATATATTATATAGACAGAAAGAGAGACATACAGAGAGAGAGAGAGATAGAAAGACCATATTCATTCTTGATATTTCTATGTATCTGAGTTGCCTGTAGAGGGACATCGTTGACTGTCTCTCGGCTGATGTGACTCAGATGATTATTCATAATTGTGGTAATTGTTTTCCCGCCGTCGGAACGGAAGGCTAAAGGGCTCTCTTTCCCTCTTCCCGTTTATCTCTCTCTCATCCGTCTTCTATGTGTCTCGCTCAATTCCCCTTTTGGCTTTATTTGTATTTCAAAACGGCTCTCTTTAGCTCAGTTAGGGTGGTTGGTTCCGTACGGTGTTGGTACGAGTCAGATGGCCATGCACTGTAGCATTCTCTCATGCCATAGCGGATAACCCTGGCTATCCAAACCGACCTTTTCAGAACGTATGAAAAGGATGAAAGTTTAAATATGAAAGGCCTTCTTGCGCCTGTTCTTGATATTCCCAATGATATGACCCACACAAACACACACGCGCGCGCACAACGCTGTTCTATGCATCACTCCTTGTGGGGTGTGTTGGAAACGGGGTAATGGGATTTCGGTCACTGACTTGGTCTCGCTGCTTTTACTGAGCTGCCCGTAAAGTTAATACGTTAAATATGGGCTGCTGGATACACTCACCTCTCTCAACCCCTCCCCGTCTTTTCTGTCGAGACATTATTAGCATATCGCTGCATTGCACAATGGATTGCCATTGGAACTTAAGGCTGAGGTGAAAATCATATCTAAAATGTAAAAAATAACATTCGTCCTGTAGCGATCTCTTAAAATAGACATAATTTGGTTAATTCTACAGTGATGACGCGTCGCATTGCATCTTCGGTCATATCTAAAAAAGACCAGGTCGGGAGACTTGTAGCCTTGTCAGACTTTTGGTCCATCTTCTACTGCTGTTGATGTTTGAATGTAATCTAAGGCTGCTACCTTGCCATCCCTCTCCTCCTCTGGCTTCTACCCCTCTCTTTACCCACTTTCTCAAACACACACATACACACACGCCCTGCGTTCCCTCGTTTTCTGTAACCTTACCCCCGTCTTTCCGTAGTCTATTTTTTTACTCTCGTCGCTCTCCGAATCCGCAATGATCCCTTCTTTCTCAAATACTTTTTGTCGCTCTCTGATTTGTTTTGCTCCCGATGTGAAGGCTTTATGTTGATGTAGTTTTCTAATAAATCATTTGAAACCTTTCTCTTCTTATCTAGGCGGTCTGTTTATCAGGAACACCGATCAGGAGTACACAGCATTCCGGTTGGCTATCTTTCTGCACAACACCAGCCCCAATCAGACCGAGGCTCCATTCACCCTGGTACCCCATGTCGACAACATCGAAACAGCTAACAGCTTCGCTGTAACAAACGCCTGTGAGTGTTACCTGATAAGAATATTGTGTGTGTTTGTGTGTGTGTGTGCGTGCGCCATGTGCCACACACATCTACGAACATTAAGCCCATCAATCGTGTTAAGTTTTCTGTAATAATAAAGCAGGTCAAGCGCCTGCAGTCTAAGGCTGTCAGTTAAGCAAGCCTGACCTCTCACGCTGATCTGAGTGACTTCCTGGTTGGGCACGGACTAAAGGACTACCCAAGGACTAAAACTCTGAGGCAAATTTGTCTGGTCAAAATTAAAATGCACCTGCACTAACTGACTGTTCTGCGTTGGAATATAATATGGCACTGAAAACTGGGAATGAGGGAAGGAAATGTAATATTTGTTCATTTAGGATTCCAGCCTTGGTCTTAACCATTCCAAATTGACAAAAATAATTCTCAACAACCCACTTTTGAATGCTACTTCTGCTTCATGGAAAGTTATGTGTGGGTGATTTCCCTTGAAGGCTGTTGTGACTGTAGTAGGCTGTGGTAAATATAGAAGGCTGTGGTGACTTTAGTAGGCTGTGGTGACTTTAGTGGGCGGTTGGGTAGGCTGTTGGGACATTTGAAGGCTCTAGTACGTTTAGTAGAGGCTTTGGTGACTTTAGTATGCTGTGGTTACTTTATAAAGCTGTGGTGACTGTGTAGGCTGTGGTGACTTTAGAAGACTCTGTTGACTTTAGAAGGTTGTGGTGAATGTAGAAGACTGAGGTGACTTTACTAGGCTATGGGGAATTTAGTAGACTGTGGTGACTTTATTAGGCTGTTGGGACTTTAGTAGGTTGTTGGGACTTTCTGGTAACTTTAGTAGAGACTGTGGTAAATTTAGTAGGCTGTGGTGAATTTAGAAGACTGTGGTGACTTTAGTAAGCTATGGTGAATGTAGAAGGCTGTGGTGACTGTGTAGGCTGTGGTGACTTTAGAAGGCTCTGTTGACTTTAGAAGGTTGTGGTGAATGCAGAAGACTCTGGTGACTTTAGCAGGCTATGGTGACTTTAGTAGGCTGTTTTGACTTGTAGGCTTTGGTGACTATAGAAGGCTGTGGGGACTTCAGTAGGCTGTGGGGAATGAAGGAGGCTGTGGTGACTTTAGTAGGCTGTGGTGTCTTTAGAAGGCTGTTTGTTTTGTTAGTGGCTGTCATTTACGGTGCCAACTGGTATTGATGTAATGAAATAACTGTTGGTGTATCTGTGTGATGAAGCAGTGTTGATTAGTACCACTTTCAATCACACTGTGTGAAAGCTGTCTAGTTACAGAATCAGTGTCTGGGATGGGCATGGATGGGCTTTGTACACGTTAGTGTGAGTGTGTCCTTGTTGTAAAATACTTGTATGCAAAATGCTAGTAAAAGCTGCATCTAGGTATAGTGCTAGAGATACGTTTACGGTTAAGATGATGTATTTGAGGTTCTGGTTAGGGTGTGTTTGTGTGTTGTGGTGTTATTTATGTGTATATGTGTGTCTGCTGCTGTCTCTGTCATTTAAGTGTGTGTGTGTAGTGTAGCAGTGGTGCGTTTGTGTCATATTGTCTGGGATTGTTAGGACTAGCAAATATACTATGTCTTATTCCGTTACCATTCTCCCTCTCTCTTCCCTTCTCTTTCGTTCCCTAGCCCTCTATTTCTCTGTCCCTTTGTTTCAGCTTCTCCCTGTCTCCCTCCCTCTGTCTCTGTCTGACTGTCCGTCTGCCTGTCTATATTTGTATGACTCTCCATCCATTTATCTCCATCTATTTATTTGTCGGTCTGTCTTTCTCTTTTCCCCCATGTCTCTCTATCTGTCAGTTGGTCAATGTGAGGTAGAAGATTTAGTGTTTAGTTAGTAAGGTTGTGTCAGTCCACTTTAGGTTGAAAGGAGACATTGGATGGCAGACAAAGTGACACTATCTCTTTCCAGTCCCAGTAGACCAGTGGGACTGGAAACAGACACACACACACACACCCACAAAGTGACACAAACACTTTCTGGGCATACAAGGAGAATTGGGATATGAAGCGTTGCTCTGTGAACGTATCCGTCTGCCCCGACAGTATTCCCTCTTTTTCCCTAGGCAGGAAATAACATGCGGAACAATTTAATATCTCTTTCTCTCTTCCTCTTATTCTGAGTCTGTTTCTCTTTCTCCCTACCTCTCCCTATTTCTCATTCTCGCTCTCTCTCTACGTCTTTTACCTTGGTTCTCCTCTAAACATGCGTGGTAAATCAATCTCTAAATTAAGCACTGCCTCTTGCTCTGGCTTGAGCTACGCTTCAAATTAAAATGGGAATTGTCTGACCTTCAGGAGTTTTCCGAAGCGTCTCAGAGGCGTGAATAGATCATCAAACAGCGCAGCACACTCTTTCGTTGAGAAAAAAACAGATCTCAGGGTCATATTTTCTTATTAATCCTCAATTCAGAGGTTGTGTGAGCATGTGTGTGTGTGCTGTTTAATGTATCTAAGTCTTTTGGCTTCGGTACTGTAATCAGTGGATTAAGAGAATTATGTGCATGAATTTCGTGGCTCGGCCAAGAGATGTGTGACTTGTGTCTGTGGTATCTATGTATTATATGATGATGA
Organism: Novumbra hubbsi; assembly: GCA_016801125.1. NCBI lineage: Eukaryota > Metazoa > Chordata > Actinopteri > Esociformes > Umbridae > Novumbra > Novumbra hubbsi. The sequence continues at coordinate 4,413 of JACXGK010014978.1, read as the reverse complement.
GCGATAGTTGGGCGTTATGGACAAAAATACACACTGAAATAAATTGTGTGTAGATAAAATGATAATAATGAATAGAAGGATGGGTTAAACACAAAGGTCAACCACAGGAGTGTACCCTTCTTACCATTTGTAGGAAGGCAGATTGTTTGATTTGCATTCACAATCACCCTTATTGGAATGTAATTGCAAACACACGTTTCTCTAGTGAAGGCTATTCATTGGAATGAACAAAGAGAGTAAACCGCTAACTTGTCCGTGGGCTTGATTTATTTTCCCAGCTTAACAAAGACACGGTGATGATGGTTATGAGGAGGGTGGTGGGAAAATAAGTAAAACCTCAAGTGAAATAACCAAGGGGCTGCTACCTGTAGTTTCTATGCACCTGTAAAACAGCTTTCACACACAGATAGCTTTCATTAGGCCGCGGACGGCAAGATTGTATTCACGCCATGGATGGACGAAGCGTCTCAATTCCGCTTGATGCATACAGGGTATTAACTGACATGTGAGTATGTGCAACTAATGCAGACGAAAACGTGATGATCAAATAGAGCAGAAGTATTATTGGAGTGGCATGTTCAAACTGTGTGCACAGCAGAAAATGAGTGAGACCTGAGCTTATGCAGGTTAATAGTACAGGTCTCCTCAGTATAAAATGACAATCAATGAGCAATAAAGCGTGTGTGTGTATGTATGTGTGCACGTGTGTCTGGTGCTACATCTACTTGTGTGTTGAACTGCATCTTACATAGTAAATGCTAGTAATGGATTTTTCTACATGTTTACAAAGCTGTCGGCTTTATTAGCAAGCATGTTGAGTGTTCTTGCGTCACCATCTTAAAATGCCCTCCGCTTTCTGGGAGTACACATTTATTAGTGGTCAGAAAATTATTGCTCACCCCCGTCTGATATGACGTATTGAGTTACAGAGGCTCCTGGGGTCACTGATAGGTGACTGGAGACAGGTGAATCTGTAAAGGCTTTTAACACAGGACACACACGTAAACATACAAACCCACATTAAACTGTTTTATTCTTGTTCACTAACATGAGCACTACTTTCCAAGTTTTCGCGTTCTGACTGTTCATGACAACCCTAACAGAATGAATGAGAGTATAACAGGTATGGAAACATTACTGGGTGTGTTGCAACACTGCCAGTCCAGGTTTACGTTGAGCAGACATTCTTTTCTGTTGTGTTACAAGGCTAGGTGCTTATTGTTGATGGCGCTCTGTCGGTCCTAGCCAATAAGCTACTCAAGGCCATGCAGAGTGCACATCAGGGGAATAACCGCAGAACTTTTAGATAGGTAAACAGCTACTAGGCACAATGGTGAGGGGGCTATTTTAGTCGATTAGCAAAACTCTCAACCAGAGTGTGCTGAAGCTAGCAAATTGATGATTGAGCGACTGACGTTTAATAGAACATTCAATAAAATCAACCAGTTAGAGGTGTCTCCTTGATTATCCGACCCTCTGAATAAAAACCTGTGTGAAGATTGTTATTTTTAACCCTGCCCCTGAAAACTTTTTAGGTTTTGCAACATTGGAGCCTTTAGATATGTGCCAACTTCTGTTTAATCAGGAATAATGTAAACTATTGAAAATACTAAAGCCACATTTTGACAAATATGAGTGGTAATTCCTTTTTTTTGTTTTTTTTTATGAACTACATGTGCACTGTGTGAAGCCCATTGAGAGACCTTGGCTTAAAGTCTTGAGCGTGCTGTGTATCTTTCAGCTAACAACAGGCATCGGAAGTAGGAAAGTTCAGATTATTTTTTAAATACCATCGTAGGAAAACAGTGGTTGGCTCTTTTTTTGTTGCAAGACTTATACAAACCATAACTTTTACATTTGCCTTTGCTCATTTTGGCCTTACAGTCTTATAATTTATTTTTAATCAAGATGGTAACCTTAACTTCATCAATAGATGTTCCTTTCTTTAACTTCAAATTGATATTTGCATTCAATCCCCCACTATTGTTATTCTATACTAAACAAATGACAGACACATGAGACTGATAACTTTTTGCACACACTCTTTTTTTGTGTGAAGTATCTTTCTTTTCCTTTAGTTCAGTGTGTGTGCATGCAGTGTGTGTGTGTGCGTGTGTGTTTGTGTGTCAGTTATTTCTGTTTTACTTGAGAACAATAGTTAAGATGTAATCAGATTTTTTTTCACCCTTTGTGTTTGTTGAATGTATTCTATCACATTATCGTTCAAAGATAAAAACATTGAAGGACATACATTTGACTCTTTGTTCTATAAACCGTTGTGACTAAAACAGTTGTTTATTCGTGTAAATCCTTGACACCTTACTGTCATTCCTGCACTGTTCTTGAAGCGCTGCATAATTTCTAAAGTTTTTCCTCTCTTTCTCTCTCGCTTTGTCATCTTTCTCACACACTCCTATTATTATCTACTCTCACTTACTCTCTCTCTTTAAACGTCTGTATTTTCCTATGTAGGTTTTTTCTGGCCTTCCATAATGCAAAGTAACCTCTCTCCACCATATACATGTCTGCCTTAATAGTGAAGTAGTGTATGTTGTTTTGTTACTGTGTAAAATGTTGTTTCTGTATCTAATTGTTTTATTCTATGTGGTGTTAGTGCATCCATTTGTGTTTGTGTATGCAGTCACCCACCTCATCAGTTTTGAGTGAATTTCATTCAAAAATATCTGGCATCCCAGATGCAGTCATGTTCAGTTGTGGCTGAAAGTTTTTGCTCACTAGCCTTTATTAAAATAATGCAAAATGTTTATAAACATATTTTATTATCCGATTCAATATTTATTTAAATTAGAGTTGAACAAAACCAAATTATCTGAATAATTAATAAAATCTTATTCCAGATTATATAAAAACAATTTGATTTCAAGACGATGATTGTCCCTTGCTTTGTAACTAAAATCACATGTGATGAGTGCAGGTGCCTGTGATATTATAATCACCCATTCAACAACTTTTAATATAAAAATGGACTCATTCTTCTGTTTTGTGTCACTGTTTATATTGCAATGAGCAAAGAGTAATAAAGAATACCTCAGAAGTGTCGGAGGAGGTCAGACACAAGGTTTCAGCCAAGCATGGGCATCCTTAAGACAACCAGTTCCTCTCCAGGGACCAATATGTTCCTGTTTCCACTGTACATATTGTTTTAAAAAAATTTAAGGTCCATGCCACGTTACCCAACCTCTCCGGATGTGGCCTAAAGAGAACTTGTTGGGATATCAAAGCAAAGGATTTTTGCGAATGGTGGAGAAGGCACCTTGATCGACTGTAACACAGATTCCAGCTGACCTTCAGACACAACAGTTTCAACTTGCTTTATCCGAGTTGAAGTAAAAGGGGGGTTGCATGGTAGCAGACCCACTGCTGAGAGAGAGAGAGAGCTTCACAACTGGACATTGGAGCAGTGGCAGAAGGTCGCCTGTCTTGATGAGTCAAAAAAAAAAAATTCATCACACGGACAGCCGTGTATTGGTGCACCGTTTACCTCGGGAAGAGATGGTACCAGGATGCACTGCAGGAAGATGACAAGTCAGTGGAGGGAGTGAGATGCTCTGGGCAATCCTCTGCTGGGAAACTCTGAATCCGGGCATCCGCGTGGAATTCAGTTTGACACGTGCCACCCACCTAAACATCGTTGCAGACCAGGAACAACCCTTAATGGCAACGTTATTCCTTCATGGTTGTGGGACTTAAAGGGTCCATGCAGCGGTGGGTCAGCGACGTTTTGGCGGTACGCGGAGGACCAACAGCATATTAGTCAGGTGGTCCTAATTATTTGGCTCATAGTGTATACCAATAATATTACCAATTAAATAACGAATTGTGGAGACCAAATGATTCTGTAATTTTCTGATTATTTCTGGAGACAACTTGAGTAGAGAAAAAAGCAGGGTGCCAATACCTTTGTAAGTCTCACCTTGTGAATGCAGTGCGATAATTCTGCTCCCTTTGTAATTATCACTTACAAATCCATGCACAGAGACTGTACCTGCTACATGCGTCATCTTGTCACACACCTGAAAATACCTCAGTGTTCAAATTCAGCATCTAAACACATATTCTGGAGTGTGCCCCCAAAAACATTGCAAACACATCATGCTGCAACACTCACACAGAGACTTGTGTCAGCCTTTGAATCTCTGTGGGTGTTTGTGATTGGAAATGCTGTGTGTGGATGAAAGGTATAGGGTTGGTTAATATTACAGTTTTTTACAGTCGCTAGGACACATTTCCCAATACTAAGGTCACTTTTTCAAAACTCTTCACACAGTGAGCACAACAGAAGTATATGTCGGTTGAACTGAAGATCAATTATCATTGCTTTGGCACAAAATGCATTCAATGACTACATCTTTCAAATTACATTAATTATTTTCTCACTTTGACACAACAACC
>JACXGK010014976.1:0-10933 GCA_016801125.1 Novumbra hubbsi | reverse complement strand
CCGGAGTCAACATCCACTCATCCTCTGTCTTCATAACCTACTCGTCTCTGTGTCCGGAGTCAACATCCACTCATCCTCTGTCTTCATAACCTACACGTCTCTGTGTCCGGAGTCAACATCCACTCATCCTCTGTCTTCATAACCTACACGTCTCTGTGTCCGGAGTCAACATCCACTCATCCTCTGTCTTCATAACCTACACGTCTCTGTGTCCGGAGTCAACATCCACTCATCCTTTCCCCGGTTCTTTCCCTGGTTCTTTCCCCCGGTTGTTTCCTCGGTTCTTTCCCCCGGTTCTTTCCCTGGTTCTTTCCCCGGTTCTTTCCTCGGTTCTTTCCCCCGGTTCTTTCCCTGGTTCTTTCCCCGGTTATTTCCTCGGTTCTTTCCCCCGGTTCTTTCGTTGGTTCTTTCCCCGGTTCTTTCCGAGGTTCTTTCCCAGGTTCTTTCCCCTTTATCCGGTTCTCTTCTGTCTCAATTGTGCCGCCGGGAAACAAAGCACTAATTGTTTGTGTTGTGTTTGCTGAAGGCTGTTTGAGCGGGTCCCAGTGATGGAGGGTGTGTGCTCTGTGCGGGTTCAGGTAATGGTATTGAGTGTACCATTCGGAGGATCACCTGAGTGCCGTTTCCAGGATCCTCAGCAGCAGCACAGGGATGTGCTGATCAAAGGCCCTTAATAGCGGAAGCCTCTCGCCTCGCAAAAAGGGCCACGGCACACCGAGTGCCACCAGACCTCCGATTGGACAGGTTATGGACTGGTCATGCATAATGAGGTCAGAGCAGCCAATCGCAAAAAGAGGAGCGGGGAGGGGGTAACCAGAGCCTCTTACTCGAACAACAACAGTGTGTGCGCAACTGCGTGTATTGTGTGTGTGGGGGGGGGGCTTAGGGAGTCAGAGGTTATCCTTCCCACTTCCACGTTCTGTCCCCCCTGGTCTTTGACTCCGTGCCGCAGGCTGTGTGTTTTAAGAGCCGCGAGCATCCTCAGAAGAAACGGCAGCGGTCTAGCTGCTCTGCCCGCCCTCATTAGAGGCTGTGTTTTGGTGAGTGCATGAGGACAGTGGAGCACAGATCATTAGCCGTTTGGAGGAGCGCTGCGTGGGGCTCCCCTACCAGTGGTTTAGCCGTGCGTTTGTAGCGCCGAGGGTTTCTTTGCTCCCGTTCGTTTCAGCGTCAGAAGCCACACATCAGGACACGGGGGCGCTTCTCCCAGGGTGTCACCCCGCCACTCTGCATGGAGAAAAACAGTGTCTCTGGTGTATGTGTGTATAATATTAACATATTCTGTTCTTATCAGGACGGTTGTGTGTGTGCGTGTGTGCACAATGTCAAGATATTTTATTCTTATCCGTATCTCTGTGTGTGTGTGTGTGTGAGATGGTAAGATTCGTGAATCCTATCAGTGTGTTATGGGAAGGACCATGGCTCAGAGCCCCCTGCTCCTAGTGCCAGATGTTTTGCTCCTCCTCCTTTTTGCTGTGTTTGGGTCTTGCTTCGTGGCTTTCTGTCACACACACACGTCCCCACACACACAAACACACACACGTCCCCACACACACACACACAAACACACACACACACGTCCCCACACAGGCACATGCTGCCTTCTGTATTCCGCGGCGTCTGTGTTTGTCTCTCTCCTTTCCTGTTTCTTGCACGGTCTATTTTAAACTTTCACACCGAGAAGCTCTCTCACATGCAGACACACACTCTGACACAGATACACCGCGCATACACACACACACACACACGCGTGCGGGCACACACACTGTCACACAACAAATGTGCTTCTCCTGCTTTCCCTGTCTTCATGCTCTAGGTGTTTCCACCCGGACTGTCATGTCGATAATTGGAGTAACATGTTTTTACTGTACTGTATTGTCAGGACAGTGTGTTTTTACATTGTTCCCCTCGTTGCACCTGGTGAAACATATTTAGCCCTGATCATTAGAGTGTTGTGGCATGTCTTTTCCCAGCATCGATTCTACTGTCCATTGTCATTTATTTTACACTGCTCTCCCAGTCACAGGAGCTCTCCAACTACAAAATTCATGTTGCACTGTGATGGAAGGCTTTGGTAAATAAGGCAGAAAAAGCCAATTGATTCCCTGAAGATCCATATATTGATCCTGAAGGATCAGGTCCATCCCTTTATACCAGCATAGAGGAGAACACCAGTCCAGGGAGCTTAGTGCTTTCTTTTTTTCCAAAATACAGACACACACACACACACACACGAATCCACACAAACACGCGCAGACACCTAGGTAACCAAGTGTATTCAGTCACGAATGTGGATGAGCTCATTGTGGACGGTGACAGGGAGACAGCGCCTCTGAAATGATGTCGCTCTGCTCCAGGCACAGGTTAACCGCGCTGCGATCATTCAGACGGACGCCGGCGTCCTCTATCACCGCTGGTTCTGGGTGAGGACATCTTGCTGTCTGCTGAGGCTGTAATGGATGGAGGAGCTCGACGCTCTCCGAGCCTCTCCTTTGGTCCAGCGTGATCCCCGTTGGACCGCAGCCTCAGCCGGGGCCAGAGGGGTTTATGTGCACCATGTGAATGGCTGAGGGGAAATTTGAACGGAGCAAAACGATTCGGGCTAATTTGTAATTCCCAGGTGCTGAAAGGTTGACTGAAATGTTCAAGGCCGCTGTTGGGTTTTAAACAGAGGCGGACAGTTAAGTCAACAGAAAATTAAAGTTTTCGGAATTTATTAGCGAGTCCTACCCTTTAGTGTCTACCGGAAAATTACAAGAGAAAACTCTCCAGAATGTTATCTGATTTGCTCTTGTTCTAGTTTAAATACATTAAAGTGGCTCCGGCCCGAATCAGCTTTTTAAGCAAAGGTCACTTGACGTTTCATCGATTTAGCATTTTAATGTTATTTGCGTGGCTCGCCGCTCTCTCTCTCCGGAGGGGGGTGGCATTATGGGTTGTGTGCTGCCGGTAAGAGGCTGTAGACCAGGGCTGTAAGAGGCTGTAGACCTGGGTGGTAAGAGGCTGTAGACCTGGGCTGTTAGAGGCTGTAGACCTGGGTGGTAAGAGGCTGTAGACCTGGGCTGTAAGAGGCTGTAGACCTGGGTGGTAAGAGGCTGTAGACCTGGGCTGTAAGAGGCTGTAGACCTGGGCTGTAAGAGGCTGTAGACCTGGGTGGTAAGAGGCTGTAGACCTGGGCTGTAAGAGGCTGTAGATCTGGGTGGTAAGAGGCTGTAGACCTGGGCTGTAAGAGGCTGTAGACCTGGGTGGTAAGAGGCTGTAGACTTGGGCTCGGTGGAGCTGGGAATGGGGATGCTGTCCTCTAATAGGTGTAAGTTGCAGCCCAGTCAGCTGAGAAGCCTCACTTCTGCTGCAGCCTCTCAGCCGGTCTGCCACTAACACACATCACCGGCCCTCACATTAGAAATCCATGGGCTGTCATTAAAGGCCATTGTCTAAGCTTAAGGGACGTTCTGTCCCAGCGAAGGTGTTGACCGCTCCCTCCTGTCTCCATTGATTCCTGCCCCTCTTTAATCACCTCGTGGAGCAGAGCTGGAAGACTGCGCCTCCCACTGACATGCTGGGCAGGGAGGGGGGAGAGGGAGGAGTGGAGGTAGGGACGGGCAGTTGGGGGAGTGCTTGTGTTCCTGTAGCTGTGGGGTCCGTAATGAAGAGAATACTGGGGGAGAAGGGGGGGGGGCTGCTTCCTGGTATCTCTCTCTCTCTCTCTCTCTGTGCGGTTGCTGTAGTGAGTGTTTGGATCAGTTGGTTGTGTCTCTAATAGGTCATTATGGGCTCTGGTTATCAATAACTCTTAGAGGGTGCCAGACTCCTAACATCTGCCAGAATGAGGGCCGTGGCAACGCTTTTTGGCCAGTATTAGAAGTATGCTTCACGCTGGTTAAGCTAAATGCTAATTGGTGTAGCTTAAGTCCCTTCTGTATGAATGTTAGCGCCTGTGCTAGGAGGGTTTATGGACCACACGTTGTGAGATATGTGTGTGTTGTTCCGGTTGTAGCGGCACCGTGCCTGGTCTCTGCAGCACCCCCTGCGGGCCGGGTCTGGTAGTGGTGTTGTGGTGACTGATCCCACAGTGTAATGGTACAGTCAGTCAGTGGAGGAGTATGAGGGGGGGAGGGGGGGGTGCAGGTGTGCTAACCCCTCTCCTCATCTCTCCCTCCTGCACTCTGCCTTGACAAATGGCTCCTGACGGATGATTTGTTGGTTGTCAAAAGTGGTCCTTGTGCCGCCGACAAGGAGGGAGGTGGAGGGATCTTGAACACAAGCGGCATCTCCCAACTTCCCAGGCAGCCCCTGGCGCATCTCAGCCCCGCGTGGCCTTCTGAAACACGCGCAGCCCTGCAGCTCACGACAAGACAACCTCAGCGCGTTTCCCGATACAGAGATCCTCAAATGAATAGCCGGTCACCATTTATCGGCGTGTTCCTTCATTTCGATTCACCCTCGATGATGCCGCTTTCGCCGGGTTCTCCAAGGCCTAAATATGTTTCGTGTGACCACCTATGCCAGTTTTTAGATGACTGTTATCGTGAGTAGTTGGTAGAGGAACGTAGAAGTTTGAGTGATCCATAAAACCCGGGCGTTGGTAGTAAGGCATCAGCGGGTAAGGGCACCCAATTCAGTTCCCACCTGCTGCCCCAGGAGGTCCTCATAAGCATCATAGAGGAAGTCCTCAGACTTGGCCTGAGTTCTCTCCCCTGAACCCGGTTAGGACCAGGCAGTCCTGCCCGGCGCTGGCAGTTAATCTCCCCTACACTCCTCTAGGACAGTAGGAAACCCCTCCCTGTTGCACAGCAATGACTCCAGGTTTAGTGCTCGGGCTCAATTGGAATTATATTGCCTGTGTTATCATGTTACAGTAACATGACACACTAAACCTTTCCCTGGGCCGTTTTGGAACAGCAAACAGCAGGGGACATTCTATGGAGAGCTTTCGAGGCGGCTCTGTAAGCCCGCATGAAAGTGACTAATGCATGCTTCTGTCTTGCAGTCCGAGTTAAGTGCCGATGACTCAAAGGTCACAGTGGAATAGAGGGGGCAGGGCTGGTTTATTTACCCACGGCTCTCTTATCAGCCTGGCTGTCTCTTTATCTCCTCCTATCTCACCCTGGAGTACTGCGGAGAGATGCCTGGCCTTCCTAGGCCTTCCTAGGCCATGGCTACTTTAACCCTTTGACCTCTAACACCCTACATGCTTGTGCTCCCCTTGTGTTTTTCCTGGAGATTTCTGACAGTTTATATTGTGCTGGAATTATGGACTGCTGAAATTATTGTTTGTTTTTCATGTAGAGTGGTAATGTTGTGGTATTTACTGTTATTATGCTGATTTGGTGATTTGCTCGGATGATTTGCTTAGGTGTGGGGAAAAAGGTCTAGGTGAAGATAGTGTCTACATGACAAATTAATTTGGTCTGGGTAGCCTAGTGTTAAAGAGTGTTAAGCCAGAAAAACTAAAGGTTGTTGATTTTATTTTAACATCATAGCTGACTATGATGCTCCCGAGTTGTTGCTTTAAACAAGAATCAGTTCTTTGTACACTGAAAATACGTAAAATGTGTTTGTTAATGTGTTATTTCAGCAGTTATTTTAATGGTCATTCAGTGTTACTTTATACCACATTAAACATGGCTCAAGTTGACTCTTTTCTACCCTAACCCAGCGCTAGTTTATTAACATAATTTTCCTTTCTGGTTGATAATTGGACATTAAATTAAATGTTTGAATGTGTGAAAATGTTTTGTTTATGGATTTCATTTATGTTAAACAGTTTGTGTAATGGTAATGGTTTGTGTTGCCATTTGTGTCTTCAGCCCGTTATAATGACAGTGTGGTGATGTAGGTGATCCTACCATTTGTGTCTTCAGCCCGTTATAATGACAGCATGGTGATGTAGGTGATCCTACCATTTGTGTCTTCAGCCCGTTATAATGACAGTGTGGTGATGTAGGCGATCCTACCATTTGTGTCTTCAGCTCGTTATAATGACAGTGTGGTGATGTAGGGGATCCTCCCATTTGTGTCTTTAACCCTTTCTTATGACAGTGTGGTGATGTAGGTGATCCTACCATTTGTCTTAGTTTGTTTCTCCGGCAGTCAAACAGCCTGCTTGTTTATGACAATGTGGTTTTAAACCCGGGCTGAAGTGATCTTTACACATCTGTCTGTCTGCCGCACAGCAGATTGTTGCCATTCATTCCAACTTGTTCTTTTATCCCAATTTCCTTGTATTTCCACGGTAGCTCTTCCTTTGTAACACGATGCAATAGAAAATCATTTTCCCTTTGAACCCACACCATAAAGAAGGCAGATTGCTTTGTGCGCAAGTCATCAAAACAGCAGAGAAAAGAGCATCGCTGTTCCCTGGTGTGTCAAGGATGCAGTGGTCTCCTTGGCATGTGAAGGGGTTAAGCTTTTATCTTAGAAATACCCCCAAAATCCCACGGTCATTGACACATTCAGAAATGCAGAGTCCAGCATTTACATAAAAACGAGGGCTTGTTATACAGTGAAATTTCAATGAAGGGAACACAAGATGCATTTAATGAAATTCGGGTCCTAGCTCCCATGAATCTCATTAAATGGGCTTTGTGCTGTTTTTCCATTTTCTCTTTTGTGGCGAAGGTCCTCCAATGCTTCTAATAATGTCTGAGATTTCATCATATTCCTGATTTAAAGAAGACAATGTCTGCCTTGTTCAGTCGTTCGTGGCAGCGCACACACACACCTTTCTGCCGGCGGTGGAACGGGGCCCCACTGAGTTCCTCAGCGTAGTTCATGATAATCACCCGGCCTGGGGAGCCTGAAATGTCCCCCTGTCTAACCGGCCCTCCCCCTCCTCTTGTCTCTCTCTGCACAGGATTTGGATTTGTAACTTTCGAGAGTGAAGACGTCGTAGAGAAAGTGTGTGAAATTCATTTTCATGAAATCAATAATAAAATGGTAAGTGCACTCTTTGAAATTCCCTGATGTTGTAGGATTCATGTTTCATTTCCATTTTTAATGCAGTGTTAATAGTGTGCGTGTGTGTGTGTGTTCTCATGCATGCCTGTATATGTTCCTATGTGCACGGGTGTGTGTATGTGTGTACACGTGCTTGGCCGTGGGCTCTGGGTTGGGGCAGCAGTGGTGTGTGCTGCCCGGAAACCCAAATATCCCAGTGTGTGTTCGGGATGTCAGGTTACGGGACTGGTGAGGGGAACCTGTCCATCTCCTCGGGCTACACCCACCTACACCACACACGCAGGCGCTGGTCAGCCTTAGAGAGAGGGCTGTCGGGATGGCTTTGACAGTGGAAGAGGTTATTAACCCGGGAGTCTTCCAAGCCCAGGGATGGGACTCTGCACGGTCTGGGTTCTGCTTCACTGTACATAGTCTAAAGCTTATGGTCATCATCAACCCAGACACAGCATGCTGTACTATCCCTACTATAGGTGGAGGTGTCATGTTGATGTACAGCAGACAGGTTGGAGGGTCTAGTGGCTGCGAAGTTGTGCCACCGCTGGTTCTCTGTGTCAATGGTGCTGTGCTGTTCAGGGGGTTTTGTGGGTCTCTTATTGTGTTGGTCTGAGGTCCTCTGTGGCCTCTGTTTCTCTGTGTTCCCCTGTGGTGTGTTGTGTTCCATGTTTGTCTGAGGTCTTCTAAGGCCTCTGTTTCTCTGTGTTCCCCTGTGGTGTGTTGTGTTTGTCTGAGGTCTTCTACGGCCTCTGTTTATCTTTTGTCTGAGGTGGTCTGTTGTGGTCTGAGGTCCTCTGTGGCCTCTGTTCGTCTGTGGTCTGGTGGTTTGTGTTGGTCTGAGGTCCTCTGCGGTCTGCGGCGGTCTCTATTGGTTTGTGGTCTGTGGTGGTCTGGCACTGTCTGTCATTGAATGGGTTTGACCTCCTTTACTGTGGTCTTCCTTTACTGTGGTCTTCCGTTACTGTGGTCTTCCGTTACTGTGGTCTTCCGTTACTGTGGTCTTCCGTTACTGTGGTCTCCTTCAAGGCCATTGGAGCTGACTGACAAGGGACAGTGTAGTAGAAACGGTTCCACTGGGGACGGGCTCATCTGTGCATGACCCTTAGTCAGCACACTGTGACAGTCCCTGCTGATCAGAGCCTCCCAGAGGAATTAGATGAGGGGAGTGGAGAGGGGTGGAGAGGGGTTGGAGAGGGGTGGAGAGGGGTGGAGAGGGGTGGAGAGGGGTGTTGGAGAGGGGTTGGAGAGGGGTGTTGGAGAGGAGAGACAGTCCTGGTGATCCGAGCTGAGATCAGATATTGTAGTCATTCTAATCCTCCTCCATCCTCCATACCCTCTCCCTCTTTTCCTCCGTCACAGACAAGCTGCTCCTTGAGCCCAGGGACAGACACAGTCTGCCTGCAGATCTAAGAGACCAAGACAATGCTATTGATTTTTGTATGATATTGCATCAAATGGTTTTATCGTTAAGGGAGCACCAAGCCAGGGCTGCCATTTCCCAGCAGGGGTTCGGTGGTTCGTTCCTTATGCCTTCCGACTGGTTGGATTGAATTGGACTATCTGGCATTTGCATGGGTTGTTATCTTCTGATGAGCACATTTGGCGAAAAGTAGGAGAATGAAAAGCTACTTTAAATACTACATTTATATATATAGGTTATTAATCTTGTTAGAATTATCAGAAGATGATTTGCCTTTTTGTCTCTGTACTGTAACGAGATGGTTGAGGGTCTCGGGGAGAACCGAGAGGGTTAAAGAGTTCCAGGGAGTTCAGCAAGCTGCCTTCAAGCTGCCTCCAAGCTGCCTCCAAGCTGCTGCTTCTTTTCCATCAAAATCCTTTGGTGGAGCTTTCAGACCAAAGCTCTGGATCTCTGAAATCTAATCTGCTAACAGCCTGTACTGTTTTATCTGACTTCCACTCATCATTATTATCATGATTAATATTTTTGGAAACTCCTGCCGTCCTGTGTTCTGGCTGTTTTAGTGTCATCGTGCGTGTGCAGGCCTCTCATCTCTGTCTCCTACCATCTGTTTCTTGTTGGATGCCTTCCTTCAAATAGAGGATACACTTAAGTCAAAGCCAGGTCCGGCGCTAGGGGAATGCACCCGAGATTGTAGCACAGGCCACAGGTCCAGAGGGGTGGACGCACAGGGAAGGGTCTGCCGGTGAGGCAGACAGTTGAGGTGAGGATAAAGCATGTGTCGCCCGAGCCAGGATTCCTCTCACCCCCCGAACACCGCCTGCCTTTGATTTCCCGCTCTGGGCACACACAGGCGCCCATAAAACATTCAGCAGACTTTTCCTCTGCCGCCAGGAGAGGGGGGTGGAGGGGGGGGGGGGGGGGGGGGGGGGGGGGGGGGGGGGGGGGGGGGGGGGGGGGGGGGGGGGGGGATGAGCAATGCTCTCCTCAAATCCAAACGTCCCACTTTGGCCCCTCGGAGCCCGACAGAGTGCTGACATCTGGGAGAACAGGAGGGGGTGGATGAGGGAGAGCGGGGAAGATATAAAAAGGCTCAGGGTTTTGTCCTTCGTCGTATAGGAGGATTTCTTTTCAGTATTTAATATCTACATTTGCTCAATTAAGTAATTTTCTGAAATAGATCTTAGTTCCTTTTAAAACCTGTGGTTTTAGATAATTTATGGATATCCACTGAACAGAACTATAATATTAAGAGCTATAATAATACCTCCTGGCTGGTGCTATCCCTTTAAGATACCTTTAAGAGGACCTGCCTATCTAATTGACAGTATATCACAGACCGGAAGCAGATGGGCAAACAGACACACACACAGACTCACTAGTCTTTACCTGGGAAAGTACATTACCTCCCGCCCCAAGGGGACCCCTCCTTTCCCTTGCTCTCGGGAAAGCAACCATGATTTTAAATCTAAAATCAATTCTGTTGTTGAAGGAGCCGCACAAAAAAATTAGAACCCTTTTCAAACGCTATCTGATATTCACCGCTGCATACGGAAGTGGGATCAAACCCCCACAGAATCTGCCGTTGAGGGGTCACAGACAGTAGACTGATAGTGAAGTGTAACGGTAGCGAGTGCGTGAATAGGACGGGGGGGGGCGAGAAACGAACGGAAAACCAAGCGACGACAAACGACCGGCACGATATAGTTTCTTCTTTTCTTTTCGGAAAAAAGCAGCAGCACCTCACCGGTCGGCGACATAGACAGAATGATACCCCGCGATACCCCACTATACCCCTGGGGGCGGGTGAAGCAGTGGCAAACATGGAGCAACATAATTAGCGATGGGGAGCAGGTGTGTCTATGGGGTGTGCGCTGCGGCCATCCGTGTCCAGCCGGCGTTGGGTACGTGGAGCGCCGAAAATGAATAATGAATTAGATCCACAAGTATTTTGCGGCACAAAAGGTTTTGACTGGAGTCGGAATGTGTTATAGAGCTTTAACTTAAAACCAAAAGCTGTTTCTTTTTTAATTTATTAATTAATCACAATAAAAAGACAATCTAAAATGGTAATGACTCCAAGCTTTTTCTCATCTGCTACCTGTAGCTTCATTAACCTCAGTCGATAGGGGGCCTTGAATCGCAGAAACAATGTCAAGATGTTTAATGTGAACAACAATTTCTCTACCACTATATGTAATAGAAAGTATAATAATACGCCAGGCAGCCTCAGACGGCTGGTTACGGAGCCACAAGTGGCTTCAGAGCCGTGGGCTGCCCACCCATCCCGACACCGGCTCAATGTCTCGGGGGCCCGGTGACGGGCGGTGTCAGTGCACACTGAGACGTGACCTAACCAGTGTGTGTGTTTGTACTCCACCGTGTGAGCGGATCGTCCTCCGTCACCCAGGGTTCACGTGTGGAGCAGCACAGCCCTGCCCTCGGGACGGGATATTTATAGCTGGTTTGACGTAGTGGAAGAATGTGGATGTCCTTCTGACCCAGTGAAACTATCCCCCTCTCTTCTCTCTGCCCCACCCATCGGGGGGGGGGGGGGGG
>JACXGK010014975.1:0-10926 GCA_016801125.1 Novumbra hubbsi | reverse complement strand
TGGAATGCCCCGTCCTCCTTTCCCCTGTGGCGTATGTATATAACATGAATCTGGAATGCCCCGTCCTCCTTTCCCCTGTGGCGTATGTGAAAGCCTGCGCCGTTTGTGACACTACCTCTGCCTCTAGTAGCGCCCTGTCTGAACCAATCCCCGTTGGCGTTGCAGGTACCGGCAGCGGGTCTCTATCCCACGCCATCCTGCGCACCGTCGCCCCCACGGGCCACCTGCACACGACGGAGTTCCACCAGCAGCGTGCCGAGAAGGCGGCGGAGGAGTTCCGGGAGCACCGCGTGGGCCACCTGGTCACCGTCCGCAACCAGGACGTCTGCCGGGAGGGCTTTGGAGTGACGGGCGTGGCGGACGCCGTGTTCCTGGACATCCCCTCCCCCTGGGAGGCCGTCCCGCACGCCAGGAACGCCATGAAGAGGCAGGGTAAGACGCCTGCGTGCCCACGGCATTGTCGTCCCGGGTTCTGTGGCGGTGCCCTGCGGGGGGGCTGTAACGTGGTCATATTGATCTGGGGCAGCGGTGCTGTCGTTCAGCGTGCCCTCGGCTAGCGTGTGTTCCTGGCTGCTGTTAGTCATTCCCTGTCGCACTGTTGCACAATAGTGATCTGATTAAAGAGTATGCTGGGATCTCCATGGAGACCAGGACCCACGGTGCGGTGGGGGCAGGTCTCGGCAAGTTGGTGGCGCAGTCGTGTGTGCGTGTGTAGGACATGACTGGGCAATGTGAGTATTTACATCATGGCCCAAACCTAGCTCACCAACATACATTAGATCAGTGTTTTATCCATTTTCATAAACCTTACGTGCATAAACAGGTTCGTTTTAAAGGGAGTCTTCAGTAAAAAATGGAATGTGAGACAGGGAGGATCACTTATGCTGAGAAAGTCCTGCTCTGTTTCCTAGCAGCAGTCCTGTGGTAGACCATCCTGTACTCCCTTTTATGGTCCCACTTCTGCATATTACTGTAGCTAACTGACTCACCCTTACACACACATACACACACATAGCAACAGAGCCACAAGCAAATGGCCAGATATCTGGATGTTGAATCTGTCTGATTACCATACTGGGTTATGTACTGTAGGAAGTAGTTGTTTGAGTCTCGTTTAGTCAAGGCACTATTTATCACTCTTTGTTTGGGCTAAGAGGTCCTTCTCTGCCTCTCTCTCTCTCTCTCTCTCTCTCTGGCATTTTCTCTTTCAGTTTTTTTCGAGGGGTGAACACTATGGATCTGTGTCCCCGTCCTTCAGCCAAGGGCGTCCAGTCGTTTACATTTGACCAGTCAATTCCAGCTCCCCTGAGTGCTTCACATGCTCTTGCACGGTGCTTGTGTAACCGCAAATAATAAAGCCACATTCCAGAAATGTCCTTCCTCTCGTTTGGCCAAGCCGTCTGAGCACCAGGGTAAGGAGCGTGAGGCACACGGGCCAGTGGAAACCCAGTGTTTCCCCTCCAACGTTTCATTCTTTAAGTATGTCGCCCACCCTTCTCTGGTTGCCAGGAGACATGGGGCTGATGTGGCCTGTGTTTAGAGCTGTACAGAGGGAGGAAGGCTGGTCTTAATTGTCAGTGGAACATCCGTTCTCTGAGACATGGGTTGTTGTGTAATAACACAGCTTAGTTTTCTTCCTCTTAAATGAGTGCTGCTGTGTGTGTTTGTCCCTTACTGGTACATTACCGGGCACTTTCTTTCAACAATATTACATACACAATCACAAGACGCCTCGCAGTGAGACTTGGGCTTTTACAATATTGCTTTTAAGTGCAAGGAATTAATCAGATCTGTGTTTTAAAGGATGGTAAAGTGAAAATGTATTGCTTACCAGAGATTTGTTTGTTGTTTAGGGTTGTGTCACAGGGGTGATGTGGTTGTCAAAGATTAAACACTGTGTGGCCTCATCTACATCAAATTCCCTTTCTAACGTGGTTCAATATGAGGATGTGAGTAGTCGTCACAACAGATTTACCTCAGGCAGTGCCTGAACTCAAGCAATGATAAGATGGCGGGTCTTTTCCCTTGATGTAGTGCGTGCAGCTTGTATTTGGCAGAAAGTTACTTGATGTTAGTAAAAATGTCTGTTTCTCTGGGTACCACAGACACAATGCAGAAACACACATTTTCCATGTTGGAGTCGTAGTTCTGGAAGTACAGGATGTTGGCCAGAGTGGAGGTGGGGATTCTAGTGATCCTGGGTTAAGTGGGTCTGCAGATATCCTGGTAAACTACTCCCACAAGTGGCAGGCCTGTTTCCCCCTCTCCAACCTTTTTACTCCATCTGCCCCTCTCCAACCCTCTCTTAACCTGGTTAGGCCTAGCCTGCGTTGGCACGCACCGATATTAACAAGCAAATAGTGTCCCTAGTGTGTTGGTGTTTTGCAAACCATTTGTCACGTCATGGCCTCAGAATGTTTCTCTCACCCCCTGGATTAATGTGGTCAACAGCCTGGCCACCACTAACATCACCTGCTTCTCTCAATCAGAGGACGTCATAGATGTCATCTGTACAGGGTTTTTTCTCTGGGCTTCTTTTGTGTTTAGCTTTACACACGAGAATACTTATTGTGAATACCATGTTTATGACTGGCTTCTAAATGTGATCATTTGAAGTGTGGGAAATTCTAACAAAATAACTGACTGAGCTTTTTTCTCTTCCACATACTTTCCCATTCTGTCTATCTGCCTGTCTCCCTCCCGTCTGCCTGTCTCCCTCCCGTCTGCCTGTCTCCCTCCCGTCTGCCTGTCTCCCTCCCGTCTGCCTGTCTCCCTCCCGTCTGCCTGTCTCCCTCCCGTCTGTCTGTCTCCCTCCCTCCCGTCTGTCTGTCTCCCTCCCGTCTGTCTGTCTCCCTCCCGTCTGTCTGTCTGTCTCCCTCCCTCCCGTCTGTCTCCCTCCCGTCTGTCTGTCTCCCTCCCTCCCGTCTGTCTGTCTGTCTGTCTCCTTCCCGTCTGTCTGTCTCCCTCCCGTCTGTCTGCAGGAGGACGCGTGTGCTCCTTCTCCCCGTGTATTGAGCAGGTACAGAAGACATGTGAGGCGCTGGCTGACCAAGGTTTCGAGGAGATCAGCACGATGGAAGTTCTCCTGAGGGTGCATGAAGTGCGTTCCGTCACACTCCCCCTCCCAGACTTTGGCCCCGACAAGCCCCTGGAGACCCCCACTGATGCCCCAATGCCCAGCAATGCGTCTGTCCTCTGCAAGACGACCACGCCCCCCAGAGAGATGGCAGGGCACACAGGCTACCTCACCTTCGCCACCAAACCCCGGATGTAGAGGGCTGACGGGTGGAGGCTGTCGCGTTGTTTGTGGGTCTGGTAGGCTACAGCTAGAGAACGAAATGCAGCGCTGATGACTTGGCACCTATCCTGAGCTGAGTGGAAAACCTCTGCTAATAGACTGATTTACAGTATTTTCCTTCCTCTCCACAGATAAAACTCCACAACTGACATTCTCTTGGAATTTTCCACTGTTAACTGCTTTTCTAATGTGTTTCAACTTCAATCCATCACCAGCACCAGCATGTACTCAGAGGTGTAGAAAGTACTATGTTAAAGTGTTCTGCTGGGTTCACTAGTTTTGAGAAATTCTAAATGGATTGAACCAGTGACCTTAATTCATAATTTTCACTCTTTTTTTTTTTTAATAACTACCTTTACATGGTTATTTAGGTAATTACAAAAAGCTCTAAAGGTGCGAACACATTTACTTTTTTCAACTCTGCAGATACTCAGGCGCTGTGAAGATCAGTCTATGTTTTCTGTCAGTCATGTAACAACTCATCATGCCACCAATATGTTCTTGCCTTAGTTTGTTTTTAAAAGACATTGACTTTTTTTATTTGCAGTTTGTTTATTTTGGACTTTTTATGCGGATTGCACAGAATAAAGGTGGATAATATGTTTTTGTCTGCCTTGTTAAATCATTCACCTCAGCAAACTAAACCTACTATTCTTCCCATGGCCTTTAGCATGTACTGCTAAATGTCCCCTTGAACGTTTGGTCTGGTATGCTACCATCAATGCTACCAGATGGTTGTGGCTCCTGACCAAAAAAGGCAGACAAATGGCAGCCATTCCAGATTCTGAGGAGGAGGTGTGGATGTGCTCCACTGCCGTGTTCCTATGTGTGAGGGAGTGTTGACCTCTCACTGTGGTAGTATAGCTGAAACAGTATGATTTTGTACATTGTCCTTGTCACTGACTAATGCGTGTTTTTTACCAGGTTTTAAATAAACTGATCAACCCTGTTCTCCAGGAACCGGGTTGGGCAGCCCTGCACTAAACTCATTAGAATCAACCCATCTACCTTTCTTCTTAATCAAAATATACTGTACATTAGTAGTACACAATTTTAGTTTACCGTATTATTGTTTAATGTTCATCTACTATACATATATTTTACTTTTTTCATCATTTTTAATATTAAACATTATCTTTTTTATGCACTGAGATTATTCCACTATAATGAAAAGTGCTTCACAAATGTGATAAGTTATTACCGTTGTTAGAATAAACTCCTTTTATCTTTAGAATAAACCTGTCTATCATCATTACAACAAACCCTTCTGCTATGTTTAGGATCAACCGTGGCCATTTTAAGGATAAATCCCTCTACTATGTTAAGAATAAGCCCCCCTGACTTGTTTGTGCAAACTGTATGTATCAGATTGGCGTGGGTTCATGATGTAATCCTGGGATTTGTGTGGGCTATAAACAGTCATGTGTAGCCAGGGTGTCAAACCGACCTGAGGCCTGGTGTCATCAGACTGTCCCAAGCTACAGGGTCTAATCTGGAGGACAGACGCTGGGAATAGCTGCTCTGAGCCCCTGGAAATACCTCTACTAATCAGCTTCTCATCTGCCTTCCTGAGCTGTTATACAGCGCAAGTGTACGTCCCAGGGGGAGTGAGGGGAGGACTCCATAGCTCAGCTCGGGCAGGCAGGTTGGCCACAGCAGTCGTTAGGGTGGGGCCTAGGGTGGGAAGAGGGTGAGTCTGTTGTCCATTAATATTCTGACTAAACTCTGTAAACAACGTGGATGTTTTGGGTAAAAGTTCCGAATGGGGTTTAAATTCCAGTGGTGAACTTTTTTTGACAGCCACTTCGATTTTGCGATGCACACAACTACTCTCACCAACTCAAACTAAAGATATTTCTTTACTATTATTCTACAATGTGTAAAATAGTAGAACTAAAGACATTAAAACTCTGAAATAACACTTGGAATTATTCGCCTTGATGACAGTTTTGTAGTTTTAATAAGCAAAAAGAAATGACAGTCTTATCATTACATTAGGCCATACATTCCGTCAATCTGGAGAATCTCCATAAAGTTTCTTGAAGCACTGTTACAAAAAGCACTAGGGAGCGATGATGAATCAGGCTCTTGTGAGGTGGGCGTACAGCTTCTCGGCCATGGAAACTCATTTTGTGAAGCTTCCTATGCACAGTCCTTGTGTTATTGTTGCTTCCAGAGGCGGTTTGGAACTCTGTGGTGAGTGATGCAACAGATGATAGGCCTGCTCTGTGAGTTGCCATGTTTACCAATTAGTGGCTGGGCGGTTCTACTTCACAATTAACGCATTTAGCCGACCAGGGCAGAAATGTAAATGGCAGTGCCATATTTAAAGTCACTTAGCTTTTTACTATAACCCATTTTACTGCCAATGTTTGTCTATGGAGATTTTATGTCTATGTGCTGGATTTCATGCACCTGGGAACAATGGGTGTGGCTGAAACACCTGAGCTCAATAAATAGTGGGGGTACCAACATAAGTATGGCCATATAGTGTTTATCATTGTCAATCAAAACATGGATTTTCTTTTTTTTTTTAATGTAAGATTTAACGTTTAGATTAAAGGCAGAAAAGTTTATATTTATTCAATTATAAATGAATTCTACAACAACAAAATGAGTGGGAAATGAAGGAGTCTCAATACTTTTGGAAGGCACATTCAAATATAACACAGGCTTTGTATATTACTTTGATCATTGGTGAGTGCACACTCACCTTTCTACAAATCTGTCATAGGTTCTCATCTTCCTGCTGTCCAAACTGTGTACAAACCCTATAATCTGGTGGAGTTTGAAAAACATTGAGATTATAGAGGAAAAGCGACTCACAGCAAAGTGTCTTGTTGAAATCTCTTACACCAGCAGCTCTGCATTGACAGTGGCACTACGTAACTGTACCTACAGTCACATTTGTATGTTGCACATACTGTAGCAAGCCATGTTGGTCATTATACTGAGCTGGATGAATAATTTATGAGGGCGGTTTAGCAAATGGAGACTTCATAAAAAAGCTTCATGTTTGGATTTACAACATTGCACAAAGTAAGCAATTGAATTCTTGTGTTGTTAGCCATTTGGTGTTCCAGAGAGAGCACATGGCAATTTAGGGTCTATTTTTGTAGACACTGTCAGAAGGGAAATGGAACATTGTGGAAGCAGCCTTTTTCCATAGATAATGGTATAAATAGGGAACACAAATGTTTTGGCACAGTTATTGGTCATAGAGAAGTTCCAAACTAAATGGAACAGTTTAGTCACTGTCTCATCTCACAAGGTGTAGGGGTATACAGCAGTCCTCCTATAGTAGTGACTGCCAAATCTGTAGATCACACTTAGGAAAAGTGGCAGAAATAAAAAAATATAGAGAAATTAGCGTTAGGGTCAATAATCCCTGCCTCTCGCAACACGCATACACAATGTTCTAAATATATTAGTAATAAGTAATAATTAGTAAAATTATTTTGACATGGCACTCGACATATACCCAGTGTATGGGGGCTTCATCCACGATCATCTCCTTAGTCTTGCAGACGATGAAAGAGAGAGGTTATTGTCCTGGCACCATGTAACCAGGTCCCCAAACCTCCTCTCTTTAATCTGCCTCATCGTTGTTGGAGATGAGACCCATAATTGTGGTGTCGTCTTTAAACATAAGGATGATGTTGGAGCTGTGTGTGGCCACGCAGTCATGCTGGAACAGGGAGTACAGGAGGGGACAGAGTATGCAGCCCTGGGGAGCGCCGATAGTCAGAGGGTGTGAGGTGGCCCATTCTCACCACCTAGGGCTTGCTTCATAGGAAGGATGTGTGCCTTTTTCCAGGTGGGAGAGAGCGGTTTGTGTTGTCAGAGTGATGGCACCTTCCATAGATTGTTTGGGGCGGTATGCAAATTGAAAGGGGTCCAAGGTGTAGAGGAAGGGTGGAGCATATGTGGGTTCTGACCAGTCGCACTTCATGATGATGGAAGTCAGTTCTACAAGGCGGTAGTCATTCAGGCAGGTCATGGAAGGTTTCCTTAGTACACCCCTATAGAACACGGCCTGGAATGTCATCTGGCGGATGGGGAGTGCTGTGGTTTCACTCTTTGAAAAGCTCTCCTCACGTTAGCCGTGGTTAGGCTGCAATCTTCCTGGTCCTCTTCAAGCCTTCCAGAAGGAGTGGTATTGGTCACCTCAAATCGAGCATAGAAGGTGTTGAGCTGGTCGGGGAGAGAAGCGGCAGACGGAGCATCATTGCTGTTTCTCCCTTACTGGTCTGTGATGTGTCGCAGTTCACACTGAATGCCCGGAGAGTGGTAATGGATTACTCATTCTAGAATTTACCTGCCCAGAAAACATGTTGTCCTGTTCTAGATGTTGTCTGATGGTTAGAAGGAGAAGAATGGAGGTCTCATGCGCCTTACCAATAGCTGGGTGGGGGAGGGGTCTGTAGCTGTTCTGTATCTGTGAATAACAATGGTCAAGAGAGAGACCATTAAGAGAGTCTCCACTTCCTCAACACAAAAATGCTAAGACAGTTTATTTATGAACCTAGAAAGATTTGTGCACAACCACCAAACCGACGTCACAGGCTCTTATTACGAAGACTGAGGGTCATAATCTTAATGAGCACTGACAAAAAAGCTAATTGAGTACGGTGTAGTGAACTGTGTTGGTAAAGTATATCCGTTTAAATATTTAAAATGGCTGGAAGTATACTCAGACATGTCATTGTATTTCTACTTTGGATCCAAGGTCAATGTTTTATATGTTTTCACTATCACATATAAACAGGGAAGATAAGTGGCTATAAAGGCGTCACGTCAGGCATATAACCTGCCAATTACATCATAGGTATTGTAGTTAAATATTGAGCAAGTTGTGAAGTGCAAATAAAAGGCATGCCTTCAGTCTGACAGACCCACACACTATCAGCCTAATCAGCAAGTCTTAAAGTCCTTTATTGAATTTGACCTACTACTACTTTTGAATGTGCCCTCATATGCAAGGACGTTGATATTGTGCTATATCTCTAGACATCCCTCAAGGAAGCTTGTTTCTCTGGAACCCCACCCCCAAAGCCTGTTCCTGTGGAACCCCACTCTAGAAACCTGTTTCTGTGGAACCCCACTCTAGAAACTTGTTTCTGTGGAACCCCACTCTAGAAACCTGTTTCTGTGGAACCCCACTCTAGAAACCTGTTTCTGTGGAACCCCACTCTACAAACCTGTTTTTGTGAAACCCCACTCTAGAAACCTGTTTCTGTGGAACCCCAGTCTAGAAGCTTGTTTCTGTGGAACCCCACTCTAAAAACCTGTTTCTGTGGAACCCCACTCTAGAAACCTGTTTTTGTGAAACCCCACTCTACAAACCTGTTTCTGTGGAACCCCAATCTAGAAGCTTGTTTCTTTTGAGCTTTTTTCCATACTGGACTGCATCTCCAACCTTTCAATCCAACACCTGAGGGCAAATACAAAATGGGCAATGGGTAATTACGCTTCATGGGATGCTGGGAATGTTACAGGATCAAAAAGTTAACATGGCTGCACAGGAACCTTGGAGCAAGAAAACGTATTGGTTTTTTGCCCTCTGTACAGTGATGCCTTCTCCTCACCTACCCACAGCTACAGAATCTGTTGATATGATATGGACCTTAACCACCAGTTATAATAAGGCCTTTTCTAGATAGCTCCTCCCCTGCCACTGCTCTTATGAGGAAGTATACCAGTGGTGACGTGTAAAGGCCCACCTGTCAAACTGCACGTAGCTGTTTTGAACAGTTCTTCCTACTGTAAAGGAAGTAACCAGTGTTTTTACACATCTCATCGGAGGCAGCTATATAGACATTAATGTAGTCACTGGGGAACCGATGCTATTTCCAGAAAAAGGAAACATAGAGAATCTCTGACAGATACCACACTAAGACACAGTAGCAGGGGTTAAGAATGGAACAACTATTTGTCTAGCATGGGGTAGTGGTGAGGTTGGGGTGCGGGGTTTTATTTTTCTACTAGATATCATTATTTACAAACAACAAAGTGTGTCACATTCCTCTTAATTGTCCAAGGCACACGTTGGGCACTAACAATTCAGCAGAATGTGTTCTACACGCTCCATTCTCCATTCTAGAGCGCTGCCTGCTCAAGGTGAATGGGTTTGCCCTTGCCTGGCCGACACAACGACACCACAATTATCGACTGCCCCCTAGAGAGCATGAATTAGAGTGCCAATCCTTATACTCAGACACTCGTGAAATCGCAGACATAGTGGAAATAGGTGTGCCACATGGAAATATGAATTTGTTGGTGTGGCTCAGCATGGCTCGGTGTGGCTCAGCATGGCTTGTTTCAGATAACTGAAAGTGAATTACTTGATTTTAGACTTGCAGAAGAAAGGGGGTTCTGTTTACCGATGTTTCACACACAGATTGTAAACACAGTAGAACATGCAGTAGAACCGACAAGCCGTGTAGAGCCACTGAAGGGTTTAGTCTGCGCCCTGTTTAGTTAACGCTCCACCCCATTGACTCAGGACACAGTTATGTGATAGTAGCTAACGCCAGCCTCACTTATCCAATAGAATAAGACGTAAGTCAGGGAGGAGCAGAACATTCTAGTGCAAACATGTACCAGCTCTCATTTAAGACTAATTCCTGTTGCTGCGGTAAACAGCTAACACTACTATCGTCCTTGGTGTGCATTGTAGATCTGTGGGGAGTTTGTCTTGATCAGTGAGTTGAAAAGGGAAAAAACAAACATCCGCAGCAGTCACAGTTGCTTCATAGTGTCAGACACACACACACACACACACAAGCTATTCCAGTTTGTCCACTGTGACCTGTTTACTGGTAGTTTAATCTTAACCCACGTGATTTCTCATAGTGAACAAAAAATATCTCACAGCTAACATCCTGAAGTGACATGCTTAGTTGGAGTGATCTGCAGCACACAACTCACCATAACCCATTTAATAATAATAATACAAATTAAAATTATCATTATCACAAGATATAATAATTTAATTACATTTGTAAAGCAATTCAATAAAACTGCCCTTGCTCTGATGTTTTTAATTTCATCAAAAACAAGTGTGTGCTTTGGATCATTATCCTGCTGCAAGAGCCATACTCGAGTTAGCTTCAGCATTTTAAAAGAAGCCCTCACCTTCTCCTCACTAATAACTTTGTGCAATATGGAATATGTTTGCCTCCAGGGCCCGAGGCAGTACAGCAGCCCCAACCCATGACGCCACCCCCTACCAGCTTTATGGTTGGTATGAGGTTCCTGTGTAACGTTTTCACCAAACACTGCACCTGGGATTGTGGCCTAGACAACTGCAACTGTGACTCATCAGAGCAGAGCATTGTTCTAGTAAACACCACCCGATAGTTGCTTGGCATGTCGATTGTTTTTGAGAGCAAAGGCCTCTTCCTTCCTGACCTCCCACGTAGGCCAAGTTTGTGCCGTATTTTCTAACAAGTGAAACACTTCAACATTGTAGCTAAATATCCCTTGATATTATCGTAGGGTTCTTAGAGACCTCTACGAGGACAGTGGAAGTTTATACTTTAAATTGCTTAGAGATGGCTTTGTAATCCCTCCCAAAGAAATGTACATCACAAATAGGTATTGTGATCCTGGCATGATGTGTTACT
>JACXGK010014974.1:0-10924 GCA_016801125.1 Novumbra hubbsi | reverse complement strand
GGCCTAAAGGTTATTGTGCCATTTTAATGGTCGTCATTCAGTAGCAGTGAGGGGAGTTAGAAGGTGGATGAGGGGGTCGGGGTGGTGTGAAAGGGAGTCACTGACTGGAGCTTGCTCTCCCTCTCTCCCTCTCTCCCCCTCTCTCTCTCTCTCTCTCTCTCTCTCCCTCTCCCTCTCCCTCTCTTTCTCACCAGGGTGCAGCGTTGTAATCTAGCCTGTCTGGCTGAAATATGTCTCTTAGGCTTTCTCTTTGATGATTGGAACAATACACTTGCCGGAGGCCCAGGACTAGTTCTTTCTCCCCATTGGCCCCTCCTGACCCCGCCTCCTCCCAGTGTCCATCCTATTGTTGTCACACAACACACTGACTCTCCCTATCCCACAATGTCCCCATTGGCTGGGTGTCATTGAGGTGTAATAGTGCACCCTATTGCCGATCACTGGTTCCAATGTGTTGTTATGTTTCAGCGTCTCAGGGTCTCAGGGTCTCAGGGTCTCAGTGTCTCAGTGTCGAAGTGTTTCAGTGTCTCAGTGTTTCAGTGTCTTAAAGAATGTTTTAGTTTTTGCCCTTTGCTTTTCCTCATGAGATCAGTGGTTGCCGTGGGCATAATGCTACTCTTGGCTGTGTAAGAACAGTCATTGAGAATACTTGGTGAAACAGCAGAACGGGTTGTGTGGTGTTCCCACCTGGCCATCTAAATGTTATTTGCTCACTGTGAATTGCTCTGAGTAAGAGCGTAAAATTATAATGCAGCTAGGTCAAGAGGTTACTTTTTTACAAACTCAAGGAATAGAAAGACACAGCCAATCTAGGACAGTGTGCAAATGATGATGAGTGATATGAAGAAAAAAAAATTGGTCTTGAATACTCTTTCACACTCTGCCCATGAAATTTTCAATACCCCCCAATCTGTTCCAAGTATCCCCCAATCTATTGCAAATGTTCCCCAAAATATTCCAAATATCCCCCAAACTATTGCAAATATCCCCCAAACTATTGCAAATATCCCCCAAACTATTCCAAATATCCCCAATATATTGCAAATATTCCCCAAACTATTCAAAATATCTCCCAATCTGTTCCAAATATTCTCCAATCGGTTCCAAAGATCCCCCACACTATTCCAAAGATCCCCCACACTATTCCAAAGATCCCCCACACTATTCCAAAGATCCCCCACACTATTCCAAATATCCCCCACTCTATTCCAAATATCCCCCACTCTATTCCAAATATCCCCCACTCTATTCCAAATATCCCCCACACTATTCCAAATATCCCCCACACTATTCCAAATATCCCCCACTCTATTCCAAATATCCCCCACACTATTCCAAAGATCCGCCACACTGTTCCAAATATCTGACTGAAGGAAGGCTTGAATGAATGAGAATGAATGACCGGCAGAAGCGGTTGTTTACTCTGCATTGGTCTAATGAACCACTATGATAGACCCTCACTCTATACCCATTATATCACAAAGCATAGAATCTCTCCCTTTGAATTTGACTTGTATGAAGAAAACACAATGAGGCGCTAAATGTCTATGTCCTGCTAATAGAAATGGCCCACTCTGGACACTCACCAGTCATAGCCAAGGAAATAAAATTACTTTTCTATGCTATTCTATTTCTGTGGGTCGTAGTGTTGTGGTTTGATTGACACCATCAGACACATCAGACATGGCAAAATGGTTGAAAAGTCACTCTTTTACATAACACTGGAAAACTGCATGCCTAAGTTACTCCATTTTACGCTGTGCCTCAGTGAATTCCAACTAGAGCAACCTCACAGCTCTGTGTTTTGTGATGCTAAATTTAGCAACAATTCTGACAAGCGAGTAATCCGGAAATAAAAATGAAAATCTCTTGCTGGCAATTGTTGATTTCTCATTTGGCTTGTTTTTTTGCTCATGTGTTAACAATGCTACACTTGAACGTGGTATAAGATAAAAATGGCTGTGACAGAATAATGATGGGCTATCCCAGATGTGATATGGTCACTGTGTTTCGCTGTGTTGTTCAATGAACTCTTTAATGCCATTGGTCTCAGAATAGGACCATAGAATCAGTGGCCCTCAGTAATCAAATGGGGAATTCAGCCTGTGTTGTTTAGTGCTTTTCTCACTGAGATGCCCCAGTATCCCTGTAATAACCATATTTAAAACGGAAATTAAGATCACTTCCTGAACAAACTACAATACAATGTAGTCAGTGGTAACCCTGCGCTCAAGCCATTACTCAACATCTAGTTCGTAAGTCGTCTGTTTAGCTAGCTACATGCAGATCACATTAGTGGGATCACTCAGAGAAAGGCCAGTAATGAACAGACATTATGAACAGAAGTACTTGTTGGGGAAACACTGTGATAACCTATGATTCAGACCTCTAATCCATCCATACACCCACCCACCCAATCACCCGTCCTCTGTCCCATCCACCCACCCATCCATTCATCCATCCAAACCACCATCCCACCCATTCACCCACCCACCCATACATCCTCAAATCCACCCATCCACCCATCTATTTACCCATGATATCAAACATCTCTCTTCTATTCATTATCTCAATCCGGTGAACAATTTGACGGGATGTCGTTATCCGGACGATTTTAAGGATGTCGCAATACAAACTAAATAAATGAAAAATAAATGGCTGGATGTTAGCCATCTCTTACACCGTGGTGTTGGCTTTTAAAATGGATAATGTTCCCTCCACAGTACTCACCCTCCTTTGGTTGTCTCCTAACCCCTCTACCCCGATGCCTTCCTCCCCCCTGAGGCCCATCTGCCTCACAGAGTGCAGGACTGCTCTGCTCTAAATGTTTAATGGAGGGCCACCCCCTCACCCCCCCCACCCCCTCCCTCTCTCATTCCCTCTCCATGTCTCTCTTTCCGTTCTCTCTCACCATCTCCCTTTCCATCGTTCTCGCCCTCAGTCAATCCCATCATTTATATCTCTATCCATCTTTCCCTCTCTCTCTTTTAATATCTCTTTCTCGTCGTTTGTGTCTCTAAAGCACCAGGTGAAACGCTGTGGCCCCGGGGCAGTTCCTCTGGCCGAGTCAGTGTCCCCATCAAGTCTTGCTGCTGGAAGATGGCCCCCGGCTGTTACACCGCTGGTCCTTATTGAGCACTTTTGTTATTGACGTTCTTCCCCTTGGCTTCATGCCCTTTTGGCCCGCATTATCTTGCTGGGTCTCATTCCAAAATCAGAGAGGACTCGCCACCCACCGCCACCGGCCCGACGGTGTCACGGTCAAGACCTCCGCTGCTCCACGGTCGCCATCAATGGTCCCTTTCTCTCTCACCCCCCCCCCCCCTCCCAGGGGGGACAATGCGTTTTTTCCCGTGCCATAAAGCAGATGCCGTATTTCCGCGGCACAAAGCCGGGGCCCTTCCAGCCTGTTTACCATGAGAAAGGCACACCGGGTCAGGATGCCTATCACTGTGTGGGCCGATCTGACTCTCGCTCGCCCCCTCGCTCTGTCGCGGTGTGAGTGCCAGGCCCGCGTCACCAATGAGCCTCCAGTCCATAGGCAGTGCCCTTGGGGGTGGGGTAGTGCACTAAAGGGAGTAGTGGAGCCTTTGGGACGGGGGGAACAGCCCCAGCAGAGTGCCGGCTACTCCCAGTCAAGTATTGTGATGGCTCTGTGGTTGGGAGGGATTTCCGTGTTAAAGTGCTGATTCCGGGCTATTCAGTACGGACGTATGAGGGCCGGGGATTGTTTTGTGTTCAGAGATTACCATGGCCGAGAATGAGCCTGTCAGCACTTAGGGAAATACGGGAAGCTTTTTGTCAGTTTTTGTCCACTTAAAGTCCGCCCCAAAAATCGAAAGCCTGCATTATTTCAACTGCCCAACGTCATATTTTACGTTCTGTGAGATGTACTCAGCCATTGCCATCAGCTTGGCTCCTTTCAGTTTTAGAAATCAGTAAAGAACTATAGAACATACAAACTCAAGTCTCTCTTAGAGCCTATTTACACTACAACAACTGTACTTTAATAACATCATCATTATATGTGAACAAACACACCTGGCAGGTGTGTTACCTCACTGACAGTGTTGTTTACCTGGTAACATGGTGATAGGCGTTCCACAAGTGCTGTTGCTGGTGATATATTAGACTCATTTCGAGTACCGATGAGAGATGTTTTTAGGTGCTTTTCAACAACTAAATTATTTCTTCCAATCTGCTAATTCCACTCTAATACACACTGAGCGAGACATTGTATTTAGACCTCAGCATTGAAAAAGTGTCCAATGTTACCTGGGAAGGTGATATGCGAAAATCGTCATTCTCACGTATGCATTTTCTAATGCACATGTGGCAACAAAATGTATGTCATTTATCTGAAAAAAAATATTGTAGTGTAAAATAGTTCTTTGCCTGTGCATAATATCAACTTGTTTGCATGTGTTGGACCTGTAATTGAGCCTATGGTAACTTTAGTACATGTACATCACAATACTGGTGAGAAATTCTCTTGCTCTTACATGTTCAAGTACCAAGGACTTTCATGAAGTCGGTGTACATTTACTCTGCCAAGTGCTCCTAAAACCCACAGCTTTTGGGACTGACAAGGAGCTGAAAGCCCCCAAACCACATGAAGACAGATGGCTTAGCAGGAGCAAACAACTTGCCCTTTGGTTAAACAATTAGCCTTCTTTGTGTGACTAGTACCTGCTCTCTGTAATATTTGTTGGGAGCCAGTTGAAAAGATTCCCTTGTTTTGAGGCCAGGGGTTATTAGTGTTGTCTGGCCAAACCAATTGTTGTGATGCTGTGACTTCAGAACAAGTTAAGTGGACTAACATATACCCAGTGGACTCTTGTAATGGACTTCTTCACCGGCAGTCTAAAGGCCTTGGGACGTTTCCAAGCAAATTGCCTAATTGACCACTCAAGGAGAAAGGGCGAGTCGGCTTTGAGAAGGGGGGGGGTCTCACTGAGGGGAGGCTGATTTTAGCCAAGCCACTTGAGACAGACCTCACTGAAGCCGTGGAGGTGTGAGGAGCCCACTCCAGGAGAGAGGGGGGCTTAAGAGGGCAGCACTACTCCTCGTAGAGATACCAGCCCCTCCACACCTGGCAGTACATTAAGGCCACGCTGGCTGAGCCCTGTGAAGAGGCTCTTACCTGGTCCTGTGCATTAGTCATGACAAGCACACGCGTCAGTCATGTCTAGAGCCGACAGGTTCAGGGGTCACGTATGTTCGCGCGTCTTCACCCACACGGCACACGGAAATTCGTGGCCTGTGAAAACCCAAACCCCTGCTTCCGTTTTGTCGTTGTCCAAATGTTGCACCTGCAATTACTTGACGTGACGACCGCCAGACAGGGGAGAAAGACCCCGGGCGCTCTGCTCCCCGTCATTTGGGGCGTCTCGGCGGATCGTCGTCGGCTCAGCGGGCGGTTTGGCCTCCTGCTAGAGGCTGCGGTCGGAGCAGGTCACGCGAACTGACCCATTCTGCATGGGAGAGGGGAG
Organism: Novumbra hubbsi; assembly: GCA_016801125.1. Classification (NCBI taxonomy): domain Eukaryota; kingdom Metazoa; phylum Chordata; class Actinopteri; order Esociformes; family Umbridae; genus Novumbra; species Novumbra hubbsi. Next base: position 5,432 of record JACXGK010014974.1, on the reverse strand, counting down.
AGGACGGGCCTCCTGCGTTCCCGCTACTCTCTCTGGATCACTGAGCATGTGGCACAGAACTGCTGGTTACTGGGAGGGCACAGATCAGGCCTGACTGCCTTCAGATAGAGAGGCGGTTGTCTCGCAAAGTCACCCCCAGTGTTTAGGTCGTCTCTTCCAGGAACCGCTCAGTCTCCTCGGGAGGGACGCGGAGCAGCTAACCGCTCGCCGGGCCCCATTCGAATAACGACGACGATGTCGGGAAAGAAAGGGCACCGCTCAGGTGTTCATGTCATTCCCCCTTGCTGGCTGAAACTGGTCTGTTGGTCCCTCGGAGATCGGATGACCTCTGGCATTCTGTGTGCCTGTCTGCAGGCCTTGTAACCGCCTTAGGATTTAAAAACGCTAACACATTCTCAGTGGCAGACGTATTATCCCCGAGACAATGGCTCTCAGCGGCCTGCCGAATTAACCTCAATAATTATGCAGATTTGCAGTGAGAAGCACAATGGTCACTTCCGAGCCCCCGATAAATAAAGGCTCTTGTGACCCCAGACGCTCACACAGCCAATGACTGCCAAGTGGACACGTGGTTCTGGAGGACTGGAAGCATCCTCTCGGAGCTCCTCGGAACTCATTAAATAGAAATGAAGTAGTGATTTTTTTAACGTTCAGACCGCGTTGTTGTGTCAGTAATCTAGTATAAAAGCAGACCCTACGCTTCCTGTTGGGCTGTCCGATCCGTTATTGTAATGGAAATTGTCACACCATTAGTGTATTCAGCCATCGCAAAAGTGGCCGGGCATCAATTCAGTTAAAACCTTGCGAAGGAATCCACTACTGCGTGTTTAAATATAAAAGGTTGGTACAAAGTGCAAATGGAAGTTCACGATCAATATCGAATGGCCTTTTCACTGTAAAACGTAGGTAGTGATGTTAGCTGGCAAGTTCAGAGAGGGTAAGCATCCATTTCTCCAATCCACTGTTGAATTTTATGTCCATTTGACCCAAATAAAGGGGAATATGTTGGACCTAATCATTCTAGATAGCATTGCTCCTACTTGTAAGTATTGCTCTGCTCTGTAGTGCACAGACAATCATATTCCTAAACAAAACAGAAATAGAGAGGTGGGAAGAAAATTCTAATGTAATGAAACAACATCCAAAAATCCTACCGTCCTCGTACGATAATTTGTTTTTGGCATATCTAACCATGATGGGATACTAACAACAGTTGATTGGACGATAACTGTGGGGTACATTTTCCTGCCTTTCAAGAGTTCTATTGACTGCTGGCACAACTCCCTGGAAGAACAGGGAAATGCTGTCTCATCCACAGCATAGAAGGAGACACTGGACAGCTGAATGGGAACAGCGGTGTATTTATATATCTGTGTGATGAGTGTCTGTGATGAAGAGAGTCTATGTGTGTGTGTGTGAGAGTCTGTGTATGTGTGTACCTATCTCAAAACCATATTTGAAAACCCAGGTAGGGCTGGACGTGGTTTTATTTTTACATAACTTTAACCTAACCCTGACCTACTTAGGTACCCTAGCAATGCAGTATATAGGGCATAGGGTGTCACTAAGGACGCTGTCAACGCTATCAGTTACTAGAGGACAACTGCGTTCCTAAACAGAGGGGGTGCGTGAATTATTGATATTGTGTACATCTAATCTACCGTGTAGGCAGGTGTGTGTGAGTCTCTGTGTGTTTTTCGGGTGACTGCACTTGTTCCAGTGCTGTAATTAAACAACACACGACAAGCTTCCTCATGGTACAATCATAACAACATGTTCATGCATTAAATACCACCTACCAACACAGACACAAACGCACATACACATACCTACACACAAGTAAAATACTGTTCTTTTCTAGTGTGGTATCGGAATGCCTCTCTATATTCCTCTGTTTCTCTCTCTACGTCTTAGACTGGGATGTTCTGTCATTGACCTGCCCTTGTGTTTTAGAGCTCAGACTGCTGGGTGTCTGGTGGTGATATCATCCCATTCTCCCTGCTTTGTCACTAGGACCAGGGTTTCTGGAGAGGAGGCTGGAGGACCCTCAGAGCTGGCCACTAATCTGTCTGGTCTCCCGCTGCTGTCCAAGAGAGAGGAAAGAGGACTGGGGATAAAGGACTGGGGACTTGGACTGATGATAGAGGGCTCAATCAAATGTATTTATAAAGCCCTTTTTACAAATCAGCAGTGCTTTTACAAAACACCCAGCCTAAAACCCCATTGAGCACGCAAGAACAGGGTTGAAGCACTGTGGCTGGGAAAAACTCCGTATGGGGGCGAGATTGTAGGAAGAAACCTAGAGAGGAACCAGGCTCAAAGGGGTGACCAGGATTAAGGACAGTTGACTTATACTGATGATAGAGGACCGGGGACAGAGGACTTGGACTGATGATAGAGGACTGGGGACAGAGGACTTGGACTGATGACAGAGGACTGGGGACAGAGGACTTGGACTGATGATAGAGGACTGGGGACAGAGGACTTGGACTGATGATAGAGGACTGTAGCAAATCTGGATGGTTGGACAGTTGGAAATGGCGGTCAGGGATCTATGTGTGTGGGCCACCGGGGGCATGGAGGTAGTAGACCGAGGAGAGGGTCTGGCTTGGGCCGGTCCACTCTGGTCGCCCTCCGCTGGGCTGGAGACGGGTAAGGAGCAGAGTGGTCCAGCCCATCGTATGTCTCGTCTTCCAGGCCCCAGCTCATAACACCATGCCAACAGCCCCTCCGTCCCCCTCTTCCCCTTCACCCCCAGATCCCCTCACCCTCTTTTTCCCTCTTTCCTATCACTTTTCTATTTTATTTTTCTACCTCTCACCCTCTGTCTCCTTTCCCTAACCCCTCCCTCACCCTCTGTCTCTTTTCCTAACCCCTCCCTCACCCTCTGTCTCCTTTCCCTAACTCCTTCCTCAGCCTCTGTCTCTTTTCCTAACCCCTCCCTCACACTCTGTCTCCTTTCCCTAACTCCTCCCTCACCCTCTGTCTCCTTTCCCTAACTCCTCCCTCACCCTCTGTCTCCTTTCCCTAACTCCGCCCTCACCCTCTGTCTCCTTTTCCTAACCTCTCCCTTTCCTAACCCCTCCCTCACCCTCTGTCTCCTTTCCCCAACCCCTCCCTCACCCTCTGTCTCCTTTTCATAACCCCTCCCTCACCCTCTGTCTCCTTTCCTAACTCCTCCCTCACCCTCTGTCTCCTTTGCCTAACCCCTCCCTCAACCTCTGTCTCCTTTCCCTAACCCCTCCCTCAACCTCTGGCAATCTCTCACTCTTTCAGTCTAGCAGCAGAGATGTCTAGCATCTCTCTCACATCTCATTCCTCTCTCATCTCTATCATCTCTTTCATCTATCTTCTCTAGCATCTCTCAAGCATCTTTCTCGCATTTCTTTCATCTCTATCTGCTCTTTGTCTTTCTCTCCCTCTCTCTCTCATCTCTCACTCTCATCTCTTTCATCTCTCTCTCTTATCTCTCTCATCTCTATCTTTAATTTGCTGTGTTCATCTCTTCCCCTCCTCACCAGTATACTTGACATCTAGCTGTTTCTCAGCTCCTTTTGTGATGTTGTTTTTTATGAAGATATATACATTTTGCATTAGATGCTGTACAAATACTTAGGCTCCTTATTATATATATATTTTTGTTTTTTATTTGCCATCTTTTCTACCTTACCATGTGGAACGTGTTTAATAGTATGACTTATAAAAACTGTAGAGCTTTTCAAGGACCAAAATATGCCTACTTATATGCCTCTGGCATCAGAGTCAAAGTCTTTTACATAGGGGTCCCCTGACATCTGCGATGATTAATATATTTGACCAGTTTTGGGGTCATAAAAGGGTTAGTTTCCAAACACATCAAACCTCCATTAGGATTCCCGCATGCAGCCTGAATAGTCATGCTTTGTTTCCAAGGTTACACAGGTCGTGCCCTTTCTTTGAACGTGTCCCATTTACACTGGAATTTCGAATGTGTCATCTTTGCATTCGCACACAAGTATATTTTTTCTGTGTGTGTGTGTGATACGTGTTGTGAGGAGGACTGGGGACAGGTGGTGTGAGAGCTGGGTATTCAGAAGGTGAAGGGAGAAAATGAATTTCCCCCCTGCTGTCACAAACACACTTCAACATGGTGCCTGTTTCAAGATGAAAACCAGGCAGAACCATTCTTATTTTATTCTCCTTTCACTGTGTTTTCGTTGTAGTCAGCCACTCCAATTAAGAGTTGTCTTTCATTGGGAGATAGGTGTCTTCCATTAGGAGATAGGTGTGTTCCATTAGGAAGATAGGTGTGTTCCATTGGGAGATAGGTGTGTTCCATTGGGAGGTAGGTGTGTTCTGTCGGGAGTTATGTGTGATCTTACAGGAGATAGGTGTGTTCTGTTGGGAGATAGGTGTGTTTTGTCTGGAGTTATGTGTGTGTTGTTTGGAGATAGGTGTGTTCTGTTGGAAATTATTTCTTTTTTGTTGGGAGATATGTGTGTTCTGTTGGGAGATATGTGTTCCTTGTTGGGAGATAAGTGCGTTAAATGGGAATATATCAAACATAAACTCTAAACCAAAGATAGCACCTTGACAAGTATAGTTACAAACACAGGCACACACCCACACATACATCTGTTCTCTCTGGACCAGAGCTGGTCTACTTATGGTGGTGTCAGTATGCAGCATGGTTTTCAGGCTCTCCTCCACCCTGGGTGGGGCTGCAGTGGATTGTGTGTGTAAACCCTCCACTGTGTGCTACTGCAGACACGTCAGTTGGAACACTTCTATGTCCCCAGTGTGGGTTCTGCGGTGCTCACAGATCTGAGGACAAACTCTTCACCAAACAGAGGACCGGAAACACCAGGCAGAATATCTTCCCGTGGTCCCATTGGGAGTGTGTTGAAGCGGTCTGAAACCAGTAGTGGCTGTCACCGCATGAGATGGTGTTGTTTAAGACCAAGTCTGGTGTTGTTTAAGTGTGTCTTACGGCATTTTTTGAGAGCTTTCAAATGATGAAATGTCAGTTGTGTTACCTCCACTGTCCGTTGTGTTACCTCCACTATCCGTTGTGTTACCTCCACTGTCTGTTGTGTTACCTCCACTGTCCGTTGTGTTACCTCCACTGTCTGTTGTGTTACCTCCACTGTCAATTGTGTTACCTCCACTGCCAGCAAGTTGTTTGCTTCTCCTCTCATCCCATTACAATGTCAACCGTGTTGTCACCTGCTGCAGGACTTGTGAATGAGTGGCTGTGTCCAGTCCAGAACCTCATAAAGCACCTCTCTGTGGACAGTGTCCAGTCCAGAACCTCATAAAGCACCTCTCTGTGGACAGTGTCCAGTCCAGAACCTCATAAAGCACCTCTCTGTGGACAGTGTCCAGTCCAGAACCTCATAAAGCACCTCTCTGTGGACAGTGTCCAGTCCAGAACCTCATAAAGCACCTCTCTG
>JACXGK010014973.1:0-10935 GCA_016801125.1 Novumbra hubbsi | reverse complement strand
TGTCTCCTTCCCCCCGCCCTTGGGAGGAGAAAGACATGCCCCCTCTTCCCACACTGGAGGAGGGAGACATGTCTCCTTCCCCCCGCCCTTGGGAGGAGAAAGACATGCCCCCTCTTCCCACACTGGAGGAGGGAGACATGTCTCCTTCCCCCCGCCCTTGGGAGGAGAAAGACATGCCCCCTCTTCCCACACTGGAGGAGGGAGACATGTCTCCTTCCCCCCGCCCTTGGGAGGAGAAAGACACGCCCCCTCTTCCCACACTGGAGGAGGGAGACATGTCTCCTTCCCCCCGCCCTTGGGAGGAGAAAGACATCCCCCCTCTTCCCCCACAACCTCGGTTGTTTGTACCTTGTCCTTGACCCTGTGTCGTCTGTGTTTCGGGGGGCTGTCAGGACTCAATCTCTTCACATCGTCCTCCACTGTGGTTTTGGCGTGGGTAAGGTGTGGGTGAGGTTGGGGCGGGTGATGTGACCTATTCTGAACCCCACCCAGACCACCACCTTCTCCTATTCCGCCACCTTCCCCGGGGGACTTCCTGGGAACACGTATGGGCAAGAAATCAGGCATAAGGACCTCAGATCACGTGGGAAGACCATTACAGTTCTGACTGAACCTACACACTCCAAATGTTGCTTCTGCAACCCTAACCCTAACATTTTATCCTTAATTACAGGTCAGATTTGAATCCATGCTGCAACAGTACATGGGAAACGAGTCAACAATGACTCCCAAAACATTCATTGCCTAAGTGCATTAAGAACATATTCTACCAATAATTCCCTTCTTGGTCTTACTTGCGATTGTCTCCAAAGTCGACAGAGTTAATGGTGGATCCAGGCTTCCTCCATCCAATGAGGTACTTCGAGGTGGCTCCTTGGCGTGGGTAGAAGGTCTTGGGGCCGGGGGAGACAGACGTCTGCGAGCAGGGGGACGTGGCTGAGGAAGAGGACTCCTCCCGGGGCGAGCTGTGGCCGGAGTGCCCTCGGGAACTGGCCGGGAGATGGAAGAGTCAGAATTGTTATTTGCGGACGCTTTATGAACGCACCAAATTATTCTGTAATCTGTTCAACTGTTATTGAAGAAAATAAAATGCCAACCTATGGAAAATGTCAGTAGTGCACTTAGCATTTACCAATAGTGCATCTTAAAAGCGTTTTACATTTAATTCAACTTCTGCCGTAACGATTTTGCCTTTTTACAACCCGCTTTTGGATCAACAGCGTTAATGACATGCTGGGGAAAGACCCCACTGAACAATTCAGACCATTAAGAAGCTGAGGTATTTAGCTACAATTAACATTGGTTGCAAAACAGCGTGTCATGTGTGAAACAGTTTCCGTCTATTTAGCCTGACTGTTCTTCAAGCTTCACCGCGGGTTCGACATCTACAGAAATGTCCCATTTAGATGACATAAGGGGTGTGTGTGTGTTTGTAGTCCTTATCCACCCATACCTTGAGTGGGACCCGGCATCACTCAGGCTGTACGAGCTGCCATCTTTAACCAGCAGGTGTGTAGGATGGGCCCTCGCCGGCCCTTCCCCCCTCTCCCCGGGGGTCTGTGGGCTCTCCGCAGCCGGGGGAGACCTTTCCAGCACCCTCCTGCCCCCGTCGGTGGGGCTATGCCAGGGAGACGCGGCGCGGTCTCGCCCCTCTCGACCAGCGGGCGCCAGAAGGGCGCCGGAACTCCCGTGGTGGGGGTGGCTCGCCCCTCCGCTGTGCGCCCCTACGTAGGACGACGTGTCGATCCCGCTGTCAGCCGAGGCCCCTTGGAGGTACCCCCCGCCGAGGCCGTTGGGTTCGGAGTCCAGGGCCTCCCCTGGAGCCCCAGGGCCCCCCAGGTCAAACCACTTGTCGGTGTCACTGTGGCCGCCACTGGAGGCCGTGCTGGATAGGGTGTTATTGCTGGAGTAGGGACCCTCGGACTGGGGAGGGGGAAGTTAGAGGAAGCCTCGTTTCACACATTTATTTTTCCCTCATGTTCACTGTACTACGTGCATTGCTAATTCTCTCACTTGTCCGTACACCTTATACAACTGTACATTGTCATATATAGCTTGTGTGTTCCCTCTACCCCGGGTAGTGTGGTGCCTGACCTGGGAGCTCTTCTTGGGGGACAGGTGGATCACCTGTTCCTGCCTCTGGATGCGTGGCGCACCAGAGTACCCAGGACCCTTGGACAAGAGAGGGTCTGAAACACAGACACACAACCGGAGGTCAGAACAGCGGCAAGATGCCTGGCAATTCAGACTGAAAACCTTTGTCAAATACTAATGCCGAGGGTGGTGCAGAGGATGATGGGAGAGTGACTGGGTTGGCCCAGGGGAACTCGGAATGACATCCCTGTGGCTAAATTGGTTTGCTAGTGGGTTTGGTTATTTCGGTTGGGAACTGAGAAGTAAATTATCGTTGCCAAAACCACATGTGTTGTGATGTATATTCCAGACACAAAGTGAAAAACAATGAAAACAGGAAATAAAGACGTGTGCAGCTGAGAAAGAAAAGAACTGTCGTTTGTGTGGTTTCAGAGGGAAATATCTGAACAGAGTTGAGTCAGCCGGCAAGGAGCTGGAGACTACTGGGAAAGAGTTCTGAGAGGAATGAAGTGTACAAAGCACCGAGGAATGAAGTGAAAGGAAATAAATTAAATGCACAGGAGGGGAGCATGAGTCACGTAGACTGTGACCTTGAGAGGAAGAGCTATGGGGAGGCAAAGGGGGAGGAAGAGGGACAGGAGAGCGGTATGGAGTTAGAGAAAAGTGCACAAAGAGAGGGTTATACAACTGTACTGACAGGAAAGAGAGGAATCTGTTCTTCGTTATCCTAGCAAGAGCCTTGGGACCAAAGAGAGAGATCTGTAGGTCATTGTATAAACCTGATGATATGATTTTAAATCGCTGAGGAGACATTCAAAACTATTTTACAGTTCCTGACCTGCTATAAGCCGGAAAACTGCGCGTTCTGAATGGAAGCTGAGGGAGAGTAGCACTGTCAAACCCAACAGTCGGAGCACTACAGTCACTGACAGCTGCAGATTCACACACACACACACATATATACAGAGATAACACACACCCTCTGTATAATATGTGGACGAGAGGAGGGGAGAAAATGTGTCACAGTTTCCCCTCTCCCACCCTCCATCCCTCACGCTCCCTCTCCATGTGTTGTGTGGGAGGTGTTTGGCTGTCTGCTGGGTAGTTGGGTGCTCTAGATCTTCTTCAAATGTACTAGCCGATAAAGGCTAATGGTGACAGAGGCACTTTAACGATGTTCTCCCCCACGCACTGTTTTAACTCTACAAACCAATCCACTGATGGACGGGTCCCGCTGGATTCTAGGACCGCAGTGTAAAAAACAAAATGGCCACGTCGTAGAGGCCAACGCAAACCAACGCTTAGCCCATGATTGTTCAGACCCACCTGTAGATGCTCTGTCAGACCCGCCCCCTTCCTCCACTCTCGGCCAATTAGGTGTGGACTTGCTGCTAGCTCCGCCCTCTCCCACCGCCTGTCGCTCTGTAGACAAAGGAGAATGTTGCCTCCGTTCCACAAACCTAGAATACACACACACACACAACACAAAGTTAGACGGGGTCAAAGTATTTTAAAGTTCACTTCAATTTCAACAACTTCCCACCAGTGCTGGCTCCAGACACAGGCATCGGTGACGCAAAACATCCACAGACAGATCTGTGAAGGACTAGAAGGTTGCAATCTGTCAAATGAACGCAAGCTAGATTGGTTTTTGCACGGTTTTATTCTAATTGGCTACTCGTGATCCAAGCCTGTCATCATGACCTGCTCTTTAACTAATGCTTTAAGGGTTCATGTATACATGTACGGTATGTATCCTGACGGTGCTCGCGCTAGTCTTCACACACTCTACCGCTTACCCTTCAGGCATGGACTTCTGAGCCCTCCAGGCGTCAGAGGAGCAGGAGAGGTTGGAGGGGGAGGAGCGGTTGTGGGGAGAACGCCCCAGAGCCAGTGAGGAGGGCAGGGCAAAACTCTCACAGCCAGGAGACATCCTTGAGAGGAGGAAAAAGACACCCCCAAAACACGTTCAGGACACACATAGTGCAAAACACCCCGAACTCCCCTTCCTCCCCAAACATTTTACCAACTTGACATTAGCACCCCCTCCTCCCCTCTTCTGTACATCTTATCACCTTCTCTCCCCCATTCCGTACGGCTTAGCACCCCCTCCTCTCCCCCTTTCGTACCTCTTAGCATCCAGGGGTCTCCCGTCGCTACTGACACTTCGCGGTATGGCGGCGTTTCTCTCCGGACGCTCAGCAGACAGGGTCTTCCCCCCGCAGCTGCCCAGGCTGACTGCCCTGTTGGGGGTGTGGGGCTGGGGGGAGGCCGTCAGGGACTGCTGGGGGCTGCTGGAGGTCCTCTGCCACTTGTTGTCCTTGTTGCGGAACGGGAACTTGTACTCGAACGAACCGCCGTCGCCACTGCCCTTGTACTCCACCACTGGCATGCGATAGAGCTCTGAGCAGCCTCTGTCAGGAGGGGGAGAGGGGGGGAGTTAGGTAAGAGGTAAAGGTGGATGTTATGGCTGTGTGACATCACGTGCCCCCGGGGTGACACACACCGGCGTGGCGTGGCGTCTTCATGCGGAGGTATGATGACCACCCGGACAGTCACAGACGTCCTCAGCAGGTCAATCATCTGCTCGTGGGTCAAAGTCGCCACGGCAACCTGCAGAGAAATACATTGCAACAAGGCAACATTGGTTTCAATCAATACGTGGAAAATAAAGGTAATTGTACTTGAATGTGAAGATTTTTTTTTTTTAAATAATTAGCCAAAGTCATGACACACAAGTTCAAGTTCCATACCTTGCAGATTTCGACCAATCGGCTGCCTTGCCTGAGCCCCGCCTGCCAGGCGTATCCATACGACTCCACCTCGGCCACAATGCCCTCGTAGTTGACATGGAAACCCAGCTGTCCCAGGCCGTTACGACGCAGCGTCATCTCAGAGGTCTCACAACCCTTGGTCAGGAACTGATGACGCAACAGAATGAACAGGCAGAGATCAATCATGTTGAATGGTCACTAGAACGGGAACAACAGACAGGTCACTGCAGGCCTGGTACAGGCTGTCTAACCGCGGTTACCTCAATTTACAGAATGTTCATCTACATACGAGTTGGTCATTCTAAGCACCGTGGCTGGACTCTGACGTTTACATAATCTCCGATGTCTTTGGCTGACCATTGAATTAATGAAAACTACAGTCAATTAAAATGAGTCTGGTTGTTTTTTCCGACCACACATTTTCCTAGTGGAAACCCTGGTGTGTTGGAAGGTCTGTACGTGTCATCTTCTTTCGGAGGGGAAATGAGGGACGAGGAACTGCAGAGTTCAAAATACTTTCTGCAGAGACTGTGTGCATTAGACCTCTTGGGAACATGACGGTGTCCCAATAACACAACTGCCTGGCATTCATACGTCCCTCCACTTCACACAAAGCCAGCCGAAGATCACATCAGACCTCGAAAGGCACATTTACTCATTAGGGAAATTCACAAATAATAGTCTTGATCGCCATAAAAAAAACGACGTTAAACTTCCCAATTGCTCGTCCCGACGTTTCGTTAGAAACGCATCTGCCGGCTCTGAACCAGCCGCGGTGCGCGTGCGTTGCCGGGCCGCATCGGTGAGTGGGCCGGAGGCGACGTAGGAGGCCTTTCAGAGCCAGCCGGTGATTACCGTTACATAAGGAGACTGTTTCAGCTAGCTAGTTGCCATGGTAACGGACGAGAACCGTCACCCACTTGTACTTGTAAGTGTCGAGGCAATTAGGACCCGGGCTGTGTCCCAGGCTGCGTCCCACTCACTACACCATGCCCTGCTTTCACTACATAGGGTGTAGGCTAGGGACAATGCCCTAGCAGGGCTCCAAGATGCCAGCATGTCGTATATACAGACAGATAGAATGAGAGTGTCATGCTGAAACACAAAACAAGACATGCGAATGGACCTGAATGCTGTCTGTGTGTGTGTGTCTCCATGCACTACCCTCACCTCCAGCCGTTTGACCACCTCTCTGAAGTCTTCAGTGTTGTTACTAACAGACCTCAGTGACACACTCTCCCCTCTCTCGTAGTAAATCTTCATAGAGGCGGGACTCCCCAGCGTCCAGCCAATCACGTCCTTTGTGGCGCAGTTGAACACCACTGCCTTCGCCTCCTGGTCGATCAGGATGAGGAAGTCGTTGGAGATAGCCAGTAGCGCTTCGAGTTCACCTCCCGCCCCATGATCCTCTGCATGGACCGCCCACGTGACGGAACCCAAACTTCGAAGCTCCGCCCCCGCGTATGGACGGCTCTTCTCCTTCCTCTTGTGAGCCAATGAAATGAAGGGGAATTTCCCGGAGGGGTCAATGGGCGTGGACGTGGTGTGGCGCTCCGCCAGGTCTCTGAGGTACTCCTGACGCGTCCGCGTCGCCATGGCGCGGAATTTGTGCGACTTGTGGGCGGCGTTCTCTGCGTTGATGACCTTAGCCAATAAGAACTCTCGGAACACAGAGGACTTAGGGAAGGTCACACCCTCTGGGATTGGAGGGCCAAAGGAAGGGACGTCACGGGAACGAGTGACCGCAACGCTACGGACATGCGAAGACAGGGAGATTAGGACGCATCGTACATTCTTACAGGTCAATATTTCACCAATCAAATCTACAGGTGCTTGTATGGGAAAACACTTGAAGTGCACAGAAGGACTATGACTACACGGTTTACAGTTGGCTGTGTGGAGAATCCCCCCCCCCCCCTCTGACAGGAAGCTAGTTGGTACAATCGATTTCCAGGGACTAAAGAAAACCAGCAGTACTGTGGACCTTGTAAGGTACCAGAAAGAAGAGACAATGTGGACCTCGTGGGGTACTAGGTAACAGAGGAAACCAGCAGTACTGTGGACCTCGTGGGGTACTAGGTAACAGAGGAAACCAGCTGTACTGTGGACTTTCTAAAGTAAGAGTAGCCTGGTGACACCAACTACAGCTGGAAATAAACAAATCATAAGTGAGACTGCCAAAACTGAAAGAAAAGGCTGTATGATTTACTTCTAAGAAATGAAGCCAAGTTCTAAAGTATAACTGACAGTAATATCAGATGTCAAATCTCAACAAAAAGTCTCTGAAAAAAAAAAAAAAAAGAACAGAAAACAAAGTAAAATTTTGTGTCTTTATTATCAGATGTTCCGCTTGGCCCATGGTGGGAGTGAACTTGGATACAATCCCTGAATGGTGTGGATTTCTGCATAATTAATAAACAATCGAGTATGAATGTTAAAATTTTAAAATACAAACTTCAGAAGCCTTTAAAAACCTTGAATATACAACAAACAGCCTGTACTGCAGAAAGGTTATTCTGGGTGATCAAATAAAGATTGTACACCTGCACACTTGTTCTCTTCTTTCCGCATTATCACTCCTCGGCCTCCCCCTCCCTCCCCCTCTCCTCATCTGGTCTGTTCTCCAGTTCCTCTCCCCCTATTTCCTTTGGTTAAATCCGAGGAATGAATAGCCATCTGAGGCCTCATTGAGCTCGGCTGGCTAACTGCCTGCTGCCCTGCCTGGTATGTCTGGAACTCCGCTGGCCAACTAAGGAGAGCGGGGGAGGAGAAATGGAGAGGAGGGGGACAGAAAAAAAACAGGAGAAGAGGATGATGGGGGTAGAAAGACTCCAACAAACCTGCTAGAGGGAGAAGAGGACAGCCGAGGAGTTAGAAGAGATAATATTTAAAGAAGGAAACGGGATATAAGAGGAGGTTCTGATGATCTCAAGACAACAAACATGTTTCTACTCCATTTCTCTTTCTTCAATCCTGGTTACCCAGCGACTGTTTGCACCAGATAGGCATAACTCCACGGCACATCCGGCTCCACATCCACGGCACGTCCGGCTACACATCAACAGCTACACATCCACAGCTACACATCCACAGCTACACATCCCAATTTTAAGATTCAAACCCCTGGAGGGATTAGGCTTGCAGTGTAAAAATGAATCATTCCCTTGGAAAACCGGCAACTATATTTTCAAGACAATTTTTATGAATATTTGCTACTTGCATGATTCAAAGGTAAATTACTTGATTTAAACTGCAACAATGAACATTTCTGATCAACAACTTCACTTATTTGCAGAGCCAAAGAAATATTGACCAAACGGATGGATGCAACAGCCAAGTAGCTTTTGATCAAACAATCATTAGAAATATCCAATACATTAACAGTGAAAATGGTAGACCTGGCTACAATTAGTCTTCTCTTCAGTTTGTCCAAAAGGCATACATTCTGATACAGGTACAACCGATCAAGAGTTCCCTCTTGTTGCAACACCCCTGGAAGTGAAACTCTCTTATCAAAGTTACTTCATGACGTTCTAACTGTCCATTTGAAACTGTCCACAAGTGATGCCTTCCTTCCCCCAAGCCTCCGGATGAAGTAAGCATTAGATGAGCTGAAAAAGAAACACTACTTTCCAAGGTTGTGCTCTTTGTTGGATTGGAGACTGAATCCTCCCAGTCAGAGATTTCCCACCACAACCACTTACCCTAATGAGCCCAAATCGTCACTCTGGTTTAGAATGTTGGACATTTTCTTAGCTAATAACTGCCAGCTGAACACGAACAGAGCTACAGGTCAACCCTGCCGAATACCTCTCTCCCACGTGAACGGTTGTGTGTGTCTCACGATGTGCATGTGTTGACACCTACGTGGATAATTAGCCAATTCGAAGAGCTGGAGAGAGTGGCACAGAGGAGAATCATTTTTTTCTCAGTGTGAGTGTGTGGAGAGGACACGGTGAGTGAAAGATAGAGGGAACAGAGAGAGATTGTGCCAGAGAAAGAAATTAAAACCAGGTTAAACACAGCCCAGACTAGACCAGCTTAGAGCATGATACATAGAGATGTGCAGTGCTAGTGAGTTCTGTAATTGGGTCAGTTTCCTAGTACTATGATGTACTACATGTTACCATGTTGGCCTTATCTCCCTGTTTTAACAACCAACAGGGGGAAAAAGTCACACAGGCTGCATTGAGTATGGCCAATTATTATACTAGGAACATTAAAAACGGTCTATTTATTCAACATTCCCCCATTCAAATGTATGAAAACCCTTCCCGGGCCGAAGAACTGCACAATGTTGGCGTCTAGTGCACATGTGCACTAGGGCCAGCAGCCTAGACCAACCCAGGCCAGAGACATCCCCATCATCCATGAACAGAGAATAATCTCCAATCTAGGCTATGCAGTCTCAATCATTACCACAGCTACTGATGAAGGATGTAGAAAGTGACCTACTTAGCACTTTTATTTAGAAAATAGGCTAACCTATAAAAAAAATAATAAAAAAAAAACACTCTGGCATTAAAACATCCCGCACTTGCTTTGGAAAAACACAATGCATTTCATTCAGGAGACCCGGCCAAGCAGTCACCAGTTGAGGAAGAAAATTCAACCGAAACACTGAATCTCAATAACCGTGCACATGCTGGAGGAAATTAAACCGGTCTCTTAAGCCATGCACAGCGTTAGTCATGTTGGTGTTGAGTTGAACACGTGTGAGCAGAACCTACTGTCACATAATGGTGGATATTTAATGGCATCCACAGGTCCCTGAACGCAATAAATGTTTGTGTCAATAGCTAATGAAAATTGTCAGATAATGAATTGATAACGAGGGAAATATTTAATTGGAGTTAATTGCTACAAATCATTCATGAAGTACAATATATCCGGCAAAACAAATGGTCGCTCATTGACTGTACTGTTCAATATATTCAGTTTTGTGCGTCTTCAAATGGCTCTCTCTCACTGGGGGAGACTATATGTACGGTGTAAATGTTGTTGGGCAGTGTAACACTTCTAACATGTCAATAATAATAACAGAGGTAACAGAACGTAATTGAATGTAAAAGGTGAAGAAAAAAGCAGGAGAGAGAGAGAGGGGGAGAGAGAGGGGGAGAAAGAGAGAGAGAGAATTGCTGGTAGATATTGTTCTCTCCTGACCTCCATGGAACGGAGGACCAAGCACTGGACCAGAACACATTTCTTCCTTCTCTCTATGATTACAGCCCTATAAATAACAGTGTGTGTGGGTTGATGCTTCCGCTGCCCCCACAACCAGTGTTACAGTGTGTGCTTGTGTGAGCGTGTGAGAAGAAAGGGGGAACATGCCAACAGCACATCACCCACCAAGAGAAGTCCACGTCAGAACAATCACACACGGATGTGTTACACTAGATAACGGTGTATACAGGGTGTACATGTCAATACCGTATATACACACAGCTGGGTCATTTCCTTCCATCTAGTGCCATTTCTGTCCCCAGGAAAATATATTTTCTCATTCAGAAATAGATTTCAAAAGTTATTCTTATTTGGGCATACATATGTTGCTCTTGAAAGGCAATTACATGCGTTTCGAAACACTACATTTCAGTGAATGCAGGCGATGTTGCCATGTCCCAAGGTGTTGCTCATCAACATCCATCAGAAATATAAGCTCCTCGTTATTTTTTTTTGTAGTACAGAGGGGTGACTGCTATGAAAGAGGATTTATTCTTCAGGCATGGATGGCCGTGAATGAGGGAATATCTTCTGGAGGAATGGTGTTGCATCCCTCCTGTAGCTTTAGAGACTTGTAGACTCCATGCTGAGGCACATTGAAGCTGTCCCAATTGGCTCATAGTGTCTCACCTTACTGGGACACTTCATGAGGGTTTTTCCTTTAGTCTGTCACCCGTCTGACTATACAAACATGAAAACATTCAAAGACCAACGCCAATATAACCTGTGGTTATAATATAACATCCCTACATTACTGGATACCGCCACATCCCTACATTACTGGATACCGCCACATCCCTACATTACTGGATACCGCCACATCCCTACATTACTGGATACCGCC
>JACXGK010014972.1:0-10938 GCA_016801125.1 Novumbra hubbsi | reverse complement strand
CAGGTGGTGTCAGAGGGTGGTGTTATCGGCTCCCTGCCATCCAAGACCTCAGTAACAGGCGGTGTCCAAGGGTGGGGTTATCGGCACCCTGCCATCCAAGACCTCAGTAACAGGCGGTGTCCAAGGGTGGTGTTATTGGCACCCTACCATCCAAGACTTCAGTAACAGGTGGTGTCAGAGGGTGGTGTTATCGGCTCCCTACCATCCAAGACTTCAGTAACTGGCGGTGTCCAAGGGTGCTGTTATCGGATCCCAACCATCCAAGACTTCAGTAACAGGCGGTGTCCAAGGGTGGTGTTATCGGCTCCCAACCATCCAAGACCTCAGTAACAGGCGGTGTCAGAGGGTGGTGTTATCGGCTCCCAACCATCCAAGACCTCAGTAACAGGCTGTGTCCAAGGGTGGTGTTATCGGCTCCCAACCATCCAAGACCTCAGTAACAGGCGGTGTCAGAGGGTGGTGTTATCGGCTTGCTGCAGTGAACATTAACATTCTTACCCTAAAGTCAAATGTTCTAGTCCCTGGGGCTTGGTATGGTTGGAGGATTTCATGATAGATTTATCATCATGTATGGAAATTTAAGATGAGAACATTCAGCTCGAGAGGTAAAAATCCTGGCTATTAATGTAGTTATACACAGTATAAGGATATCATTTATAAAAGAGGTGTAACATCTTTTATAACCAAAGTCACTTTTCAATATTTTAAAAATATTTGTCACTGATCAAGATTATTTTTCTTAAGGACATTCTCATGTCCCCCTGTAATGGATATATTGTTAGCTATATGAATGGAAAATGTAATCGCAATAAAATCACTGTATGTAATCACAATTATTATAGAATTGTGAGAATCGCAATATATGCTGTAATGTCACTTTGATCAGACCATATCGTGAGGTCACGTGCAATTCCTATCCCTAATTTGAATGTTTTCTTGAAACATTACCATGGTTACACAGTGGTGTGGTATGGTGAAGGTTTGTGCTGTTGCATTATAATGTTTCAAACACTTGAGTTGAAAGGATGAATGGATTTTAGCAGTTTGAAACTGCCTCCATGTTAATGCACACAAAACACACACTCAAACACAACCAAATGAGCACATCCACGCCTCGCATAAAGTAAATGTTATCTTTGGAATATACATGGAGGATATGTAGAGGGTCATACACATAGGCACTTGTTTGCTCTCAGACAGTAGAGCAATTAGCACCTCTCTCAGACAAGTCACGATTAGCGATCAATTGCATTCACCCTGTGGATCTCAGGAGCAAACTATACCGAACATGCGCTAGAAATACCAAGTCCCCCTTCTAGCATTTTCGAATTTGCTCAGTGGTCTTGATTAGCCTTTAGCGATTAAGCAAGGCCAATTGCTAATGGCTAGGTGCTAGCCGGGGGTAGTCAACAAGAGGTAAGACTGGGCAAACATACTAGATGTGATGAATCCCGGCCAGAGACCGAGTGCACTACTATGTGGTCAAAAGCAGATTCTTGTATAGTGTATATAATGCCATTCCAGAAGGTTACCCACTCTTTTCTCCAATATTGATCATATTAGCCCAGACAGCTATGGGATTCAAGGTGCAGTGTGCAACCGATGGACTTTTGTGATTGATAAATGTATTTGCATTCAGTGTAGACCACTTGTTAGATTTGAAATTTTAATGAAGCTGTTAATGAAGATGTTAGACATCACCACGCCTAAGGTGCAAGTGTTCATATATCTGGATACCAAATACACACTGGTACAATTACACGTGTTGGCATTGGGCACTGGGGTGTTTTGGTAATTGGATAGTCCACAGGGAGTGTTCAGGGGTTACATCTGGGCTGCTTTGTCATGAAGACATTGTGCTGCTGTGTGCATATGCGCAGTATCTAGCATCTAGTGTCTGGTGTACGTATATGCACTGCATGTGTTCTACCATAAAATGCTAGAGCTGGATGCTAATGGTGGAATGCTAATAAGCTCAGAGCAAAAGGGCTAGCTGCTGCAGCCTTAAATCCTGTCTGTGTGTTATGTCTGTCACCTTCCCCCGCCTCTGCATGTCAGCATAGTTTAAACACAACCCCCTCCTCTCGGGTTCTTACTCAACACTCATAGTCCTGTGTTCACTCAGATCACGACACCAGAGGCGCACTACAGTAGCTGAACCATCGCTGGCCTTGTTATTTATCTATGGCATACTTAATCCATTTCCCATTTAGGGAAATTAATCTCCCAACCCACATGTCTGCGATGATGTTGCTAGCTGCGTCCGTTACTCAAATCACTGTTCTATTTCAGCTCCAGAGTAATAAGTGATCAACTCATAATAATAAAAAAAAAAAATGTGTTCTTCACTCATGCCTTTCACAACACTCAAGGACATCTTACATTAAAAGTAGACCTATAAAACACCATCTGCTTGAATCCAGAATGCAGTTTAATATCATCACTGATTGTGTCATTCTAGTTGCAGTTCCCGAATGTAATCTCTTTTTGGGGAGTATGTGTTGCAGTATTGCCGAACAGAAGAAACAAACAGACCCTCACTCTGGAAAAGTGTTTGTAATGGCCTGGTCGTGTTTCCCTGACCAGGTAGACTGGCTCCACAGAAGCCTTGAAAGATGGGAAAAGTGGGATATGCAAAAGTGCAACACAATTCCATGTAATATATTAAATACGAATTTGTAAAAAAAGAAATGGTCATTTAGTAGAACAATTGAAATTTGCACTAAACAGACTGTAATCTAGGCTACAAAAATCTAATTAAAAGCGTTGCAAAAGTGCTTATTACTAACCACTCTTCCACCACTGAACCTCACTATTTAGTCCTCTGTCTAATGGCACTCAGCATCTCGGTGTGAACGTCTTTGAACACAAAGGTTTTTACGCGGAACTCTTTGCCTAACAAAGAACCCTGTTCTTCAGATTAAATTGGTTCTTGGTAGAACCTTATCCATCTGTATATCTATCCTTGTATCCATCTCTCCATCTGTCGATCCATGTAACACACACAGCGCACGGAGAGAGCGAGAGACCAGCTACATAAGTAATGACGAACATCTGGTCCTAATCCTGTCCTCTGTTGAGCTGTGTGTGTGTAACAATTACAGCTGCGCAGAGATGCTTAGGATGCTTAGAGTGGGAGCCATACGCCACCAGGCCCTCAGCTCTGTGGTATTTAGTGGCTGCCAGACAAAGGCCATTAGGATTCTCCAGACCAATCATGCCGGGCGACCTCAAGTTGTCATTCAACAAGGTCATCCCAAAGCTCCCCACCGCTGAGTCAACGTGGGTGTGTTTGCAGTCAACTGGCAAAAGATGTCTGCAAATGGAAGTGAATACAGACAAACCCATGGAGGTGGTGGATGACTTCAGAACACACCCCCTACCCCTCTCCCAGAATGAGGGCTCAGCTGTTAGTTGAATCATTCACATTACTCCCATAACCTCAGGTAGGAAGATGAAAGCCAGTGAATGTGCCACCAGTGGCTGCTGAAGAAATCATCCAAATCTCGTCAGTCCTGATCTAGCTTCATGGTTGGATCCTCGCCTCCGTCCTCACCTCCTCCATCGCTGATTGGTCTGGGGCTGCTTCCGCAGGGGTCAACTGCGACACATCGTACGGTCTGCAGAGAGGGTCATTGGCCGTCAGCCGCTCTCCATTAAAGTCCGACATGACTCCAGGGCAAGGAAAGTTAATCGCTAAAACCCTCCCATCCTAGTCAAATTTGTTCTAAAAATTCTCCTCCGCCAGGTGGAGGGCTGGAACAAAAAAGCCTGCCACCTGAACAGATTTCCCTCCATGCTGATTTGCCCCCAGGAACCGACCATCTGTCCCAGGATAATTGGAAGTATACTCACCCTGTTAATCCACCTCTAAACTGTTACCTGAATAACTGCACTGTTAATATCCCTACATCTAGATATACTATACTGAACCAAAAGTTGATGATATGCTTACATCTAGATAAACTTTACTGAACCAACATTTTATGATATCCTTACATCTAGATATACTATGCTGAACCAAACTCTGTTGATTTCCTTACATCTAGATATACTATACTGAACCAAACTCTGTTAACATTTCTACATCTACATATACTATACTGAACCAAACTATGTTGATATCTCTACATCTGGATATACTATACTGAAACTGTAAATGTGTACACCAAATCCATGTACTGCATGTTCAGCATATCTCTTACATGCTTACGAATCGTTTTCTGTATTGTGGTTCAGAATATTTTGTACCAATAGCAGCACCAAATTACAAGTAGTATTTTTCAGCATCTGTAAATGAACCTTGCAAATAATAATGATTTCATTAGTGGCCTAAAACATCAGGGCTTTTCAGGTATATTATTGGAGACCAGATTCAAAAAAGAACATTTGCAGGGTGGAAAGATATTTTCTACTTTGCATTAGTGTGTTCAAAACCGATATTAAAAACAATCCAGAACAATTATTGTAATCTTGTGAACCCCTCAAAAAATGAATGCAGCTAAAAGTAAATTCAAGTGTTTTCAAAGTACTACAGTTTATTGATGTATCTACTTAACTGAATATTCTGAAATAAATAAGTAGATGCATTCATATCCACATAATTGAATTCCCAAAATATATTTGATTGAACACACTGTCTTACGCCTTGCGGGGGTACTGTCTGGTCCTGGCTGGGGTGCATTCTAGGCACCTCTAAGATGTAGTTTATGTTCTCCGCAATTAGAGGCTTCTTCACTAAACACTGTTTGCCTGCTCCTTGTGCTTTCAGGCTGGGTGTTTTGTAAAAGCACTTTGTGACAACTGCTGATGTGAAAAGGGCTTTATAAATTTGATTGATATTTGGGGCCCTATTTTAGTGGGCCTGTTCGTCTTTTGTGTTGTGGATCATTTGTTTGTTCTATGTGTTTCGGTTCTCGCTTCACCCGCTTTTGATTTGTCATCTGTACAACCAAATAAAAGGAATGTTTTTTTGACCTGCGCCTCATGTCCTGCCATACCCTCAACCTTGACAGAAAAAGTAGTCCAATACATTTGTTTTATAACACAAAAAACATGTCTGTTGAAAAGCTTTAGTAAAGACGTTTCATCCTTGCAGGTGAACAGGTCGTTAAAAACTCGGTCACATCTGTGGGTTGATTAAACTCATCCAATCTTTATGTTGAAAACGACTGAATGGAAAAACATAGTGTTGGCAAATGGAGCATTTTGGTTGTGCTAAACAAAGTTATTTCAACTGAATTTTTTTTCCCAAGAAGCAAGCATTTTCACTTGTGGCACCAGTCACAGAATCTATGCCAACCTCCTGAGAGCAGTACCCTTGCTAAGCTAGTGTTTTGGTAGCATTGCCTTGTCAAGCTACTCTTTTGATAGCATTAACCTTGCTAAGCTACTCTTTTGATAGCATTAACCTTGCTAAGCTACTCTTTTGATAGCATTAACCTTGCTAAGCTACTCTTTTGATAGCATTAACCTTGCTAAGCTACTCTTTTCATAGAAGCACACCTGCTAAGCTCTTTTTAAAGCATTACTCTTGTTTAGCCATTGAACATAATATCAAAGCAGATGATGATGCTTAGCGAACAAGCCTTTCAGCAGTGAGAAATAAAAAAGCATCTCTCCTTTAGGTTGGCGTTCCTCAACTTGAGAAAAGTAAACAACCTCTGATTAAAGGTTTTTGAATGTTCTTGACATGTGCTGGATCAGTCCACTTTTCTCTGAAAAGTGGAAACACAACTTGATCTCCTACCTTTGCCAGCAGGTTAAGATGGCACTGCATGGCTGTAATAGTGCAGACTCCTGACAAAATATAATTGCGCTTTTAATTAGAATTGTTTATTAAACCCGGATTTGTAGATAAAAAAACTGTCAGTGAAATTGTTGTGGACTAATGAGTATTATTTTGATGAGTCAACAATCTAGGAGATTCGGTCATAGTTTGCACCAAGCTATAATTCCCAACACTGGAAAAAGGAATAGCAGGTGAAATAGAAGATGGCCTTCTGAAACTACCATTGGCATGCTATTTTCATTTTCAAAGACTTATAAATAGGAAATAGAGAGCTGCAGTATTCTCTATGTTACAGAGACATGGTTGAACAAGGACATTAGCATACATACGTTGCTTGTTTCTCTTAACACAGCCATGACTTCACCCCATTGACTTTGTCAGAGTGGCAGTTGGGTTGGGGTCTTTGTTACCACAGCTGGTCCATGTTCACCAATTAAAAGGCCATTTTCCTTGTCTGAGGTATAATACCTCACAGTTAGCTGCAGGCCATGTTATTTAAAGTTTTATTGTTGTTTTATTGTTTATCGTTTTATTTTCTCTATCCCACTACAAACCGGTGCTGGTTCAGTGGATCTCCTCTGATGTGGGGATGACTGCATTTAGATACTGTCACTCACTTGTGGAGTGGCCAACATGTATCATTGAAGAGGACAGGATAGGTCCGTTAGGGACTCTGGATGGAGTATTTGATGCTTTACCTGTTTTGATTTATGTGTACTGGGTGGAGTAGTCCCTTTATAATGTTTAATATAATTAATTGTAATTGTTTTACATTTCAATAACAATTACATACATTTTTGTTTTTGTCATTTACATGTCCTGATTTTTTGTTCAGTTGGTTTTCAGGTTGTTTCCCGGTGACTATAATTCAACTATAACTACATTCAACTATAATTCAACTATAATTCCAATTAACATTTCTTGAGACACCGGGTTATGCAGACATAAGAGCTACAGTTGAAATATAAAAAGCTTTTCTATTTTGAACGGCACAAAGCCAGAGCTTCTCTCATCCTCCAGGGTCGATGTGAAGCGCAACTCTATTTCATTTTGTTGTTTACAGGCTAAATTTAAAAGCAATTACGTGGATTTAGAAATGGGAAGTTCAGTGAGTGTGTGAGATTTGATCCTGCCTTTAGGAATCAGCCCAACCATGCAACCCTTTCTGCTCCACCGGCTCCCTGGTCAGCAGACGGAGACTGAAGGGGGCAGCACGTCATCTTAGGGAGCCAAGGACGTCCAGTCCTCTATGTTACAAAACAGCCAAGGAAGAGGATGCTGGAGTTTATCAGAAATAATTCAATTAGAATAGGTCAGATTAAAGATGTGTGTGTGTGTGTGATCATGCCCTGCCGTGATCAGGAGTTGCTGACAATAACCGAGTATGAGTCGGTGTGCAGTAGATCTGGAAATAAAGGACGAATCATAGCCATCAGAAGCAGAGACGCGCATCTTTGAGACGGTCACACAAATGCACAAGCATCAGGGCCAGTATGTCAGGGTGTCCAAATGTAATAGAATGGCCAGTATGTCAGGCTGTTCTGAGGTAATAGAGGGGCCAGTGTTTCAGTCTGTCCTGAGGTGATAGAGGGGCCAGTATGTCAGGCTGTCCTGAGGTGATAGAGGGGCCAGTGTTTTAGGCTGTCCTAATGTGATAGATGGGCCATTGTTTCAGACACTGGGCTTTGCAGACATCAGACCTACAGTTTAAATATAGACTCACTTTTCTAGTTTGGACAGCACAAAGCTAGAGCTTCTCTCATTATCCAGGTCGATGTGAAGTGCAACTTTATTTCATTTTGTTGCTTACAGGCTGAATTTAGAAATAATTATGTGGATTTGGAAATGGGAAGTTCAGTGAATGTGTGAGATTTGATCCTGCCTTTAGTCAACCTAATCATGCAACCCTTTCTGGGGTCAGTGTGTCAGGCTGTCCTGATGTGATACACTGGCCAGTACATTAGGTTTTGGAAATGTGAAAGAGGGGCCAGTATTTCAAGCTTTCCTAATGTAATTGAGGAGCCAGTACTTCAGGTTGTCCTAATGTATTATAGGGGCCTGTATGTCTGGTTGTCCTAACCTATTTGAGGGGCCTGAATGGCAGGCTGTTCTAATGTGTTTGATTTGCCAGTGTCCTGAAAATGTGTGTGTGCGGTTTAACAAGTGGAATTTGAGTGGTTTAAGGTGGTCTAGTGGTCTGTATTGCTGACTGACCCTGGCACAAATGTATGGGTTGGCGTTGGTTTGGGTTGGCATGGGTTGGCGTTGGCATGGGTCGGCATTGGTTTGGGTTGGCATGGGTTGGCATTGGTTTGGGTTGGTGTTGGTTTGGGTTGGCATGGGTTGGCATTGGTTTGGGTTGGCATGGGTTGGCGTTGGTTTGGGTTGGGTTGGCGTTGGTTTGAAACCAGAAATTTGCCCTTTAAACCCCCCTTTTGCTACTACTCCTACCTGTAAACACTGTTCTACTTTTTCTAGAGAAATACACATTACCCAGTTACCCAAGTGAAATGCGCCTTTGAAATCAAACTGATAATTCTTGACCAAATCAAAACAGACCGATATGTCTCAGCTACTGTGTGATGATGTAGTAAGAAATAGTAGAGGTGTTTCTGTTCCGTTTGATACATTCTGGTGATCCAGTTGGAATATGTCATTATCCTCATCATGGCTCGTGTGCGTGTGTGTGTGTGTGTGTGTATGTGTGCATGCGCATGAGAGGGCTTCATTGAATAATTCACAGTAGAGACATTGCTACACAAAGCTTGTTGCCATGTGAACGCAGAGACCAACGACATGGTCGGTACCCAAACACACACACACTCGCACACACGCACAGCATGTAATCTTAAATAGCAGTGAGAGAGGGCGGTGTATAGAAGAGAACATCCTGAATGTTTCATCAAGTCAATAATAGATGGGTTGTTTTAAGGGGCGCCAGGCCCCCTCAGGGACTGGTGATGTTGCTTTTTATCCTCCTCTATGACCCCACGCATGACACACGGCTGTGGTGAGGAGCCTGGGGGGGTGGAGCATTGTGTGGTGCCTCTGGGAAGGTTGAGGTGGAGGGGGAGAGATGCACGATGTGCCTCGTGAAAGGCTGTTTGGGGGGAAACCCTTTCTGGCTGCCGGGAGGGGCTAGGGAAAGGGATCTTAGCAACGTTCGCTTGGTTAGACCGTGGGGATCCATTCCCTGGACGGGGAACTGATGCTGCTGGGAGGGCGAATGGGGATGATGAATAGGTGGAGGCTGGCTCTGGGTATGGAGGACGGGCGAAGGGTTGCACAGGTTGTTCTAGGGCCAGGTCGTGTGTTCGCTCTGAAGGGCGAGGCTCCAACCAATGAACACATACTTTTAGAATTCTACTTGGAATCACACCAATGTTTTTGACCCAGACCGTTTACCTGTTTAAATGTGTCACTCCCGCTGAAACCCATGTCAGAATCGAACAGCCCTTACTGACTTTGTGTTCGCTGACCCACTGTTTCACTGGTGACCTAAAGTACATCATGTAATGATTCTGCAACACCACTTTATTTACTATATTTTCTATGATTTGTTAATGTCTAGTGTGTGTCTGTGTGTGGTTCCTCTCCCGCAGAGGGGCTTTCTCAGAGGTGGTACTAGCGGAGGAGAAGGGGACCCAGAGGCTAGTAGCCATCAAGTGTATCCCGAAGAAGGCTCTGGAAGGCAAGGAGAACAACATCGAAAATGAGATTGCTGTGCTGCACAGGTCAGTAACATAGATAATCTGATGGCTGTGCTGCACAGGTCAGTAACATAGAGAACCTGATGGCTGTGCTGCACAGGTCAGTAACAGATAATCTGATAGCTGTGCTGCACAGGAAAGTGACATAGAGAATCTGATGGCTGTGCTGCACAGGTCACTAATATGGAGAATCTGATGGCTGTGCTGCACCGGTCAGTAACATAGGTAATCTGATGGCTGTGCTGCACCGGTCAGTAACATAGGTAATCTGATGGCTGTGCTGCACAGGTCAGTAACAGATAATCTGATGGCTGTGCTGCACAGGTCAGTAACATAGATAATCTGATGGCTGTGCTGCACAGGTCAGTGACATAGACAAGCTGATGGCTGTGCTGCACAGGTCAGTGACATAGACAATCTGATGGCTGTGCTGCACAGGTCAGTAACATAGAGAAATAGATGGCTGTGCTGCACAGGTCAGAAACCAGATCAGTAACAAGCCAGTAGACATTTTGCAGAAAATACATTTATATTAAATTCACTGCTGGAAATCAACACTAGGATAATAGTAGGATTGGTTTTTCAGCTCCATTCCATCTGTTTTTATTAATGTAATAATGTGTGCAAAGAGATCAATTGAATGCAAATGAGGCACGCAATCGTTCTTTCATTTTCATCTACCACTAAAAAAGAAACTAGCAAAAGAAAATACTTTCAAATGTTAAACCTGAACCTTATTATTGTTTCTGCCAACACAGTGTTTTATGTGGTAGAATTCAGTCAATAGCTAATTTATTCAACATCAACTGTTGCAATTGGAATTATTTTTGTAACCTTGTCGATTACAGCATCTACATAGTACCTTCATTGTTTCTACGTCAATGGGAATGTCTTTATAATCATAGCTGTGATGGCCAGGCCAACAGGGTCTATTTATGTGATGGGGTAACATCATGATAATCATGGTAGCAGAACCTTCTCTATGTAAACCAGTAGCACGGCTCTAGTGTGTGGAGGTCAGTGGTGGAGACTGGCTGGAGGCATGGTATGGTGTATCTATGTGTCCTGTCGGTGGAAACAGTGGGATTGTGCACTGAAAATGTCAAGAGTAAAGAAGATATACCTATTTTTAGGGTCGTTGTTGCCAGGGCAACAGGCACACACAGAGGTGGAGGGAGATCTGGCGTGTTTGTGTTCCTGGTTTTTAACTGTGTGCGGACTTCCCTGTGTGTGTAGACCGTAAGTTAGTTAAGACTGTGGAGGAGGGGGAGAAGGAGGGAGAGGAGGAGATGAAGAAGGAAGAGAGATGAAGGAAGAGGGATGACAAGGATAGAGAGATGAGGGGTGTGGAGAATAGAGAGATGAGGGGTGACAAGGATAGAGAGATGAGGGAAGAGGGGTGTGGAGGATAGAGGGATGAGGGAAGAGGGGTGTGGA
>JACXGK010014971.1:0-10936 GCA_016801125.1 Novumbra hubbsi | reverse complement strand
TCTACAAACATCCTGGTAAACTTTTACCGCTGCACAGTTGAGAGCATCCTGACTAACTGTGCCACAGTTTGGTACAACGGGTGCTCTGCGGCCGACCAGAAGTCCTTGCTGCTGGTGGTGAAAACCGCCCAGCGCATCATTGGTGTCCAGCTCCATGCCATCAAAGACCTCCAGCACAAGCACTGTCTGCGGAGAGCTCGTGGCATCATCAGGGACCCCTCACACCCGAGTCACAAACTGTTCACTTCCCTGCCATCTGGCAAGCGGTACCGGTCTCTTCATTCTTGCACCAGCTGGCTTAGGAACAGTTTCTTCCCAGCTACTCTTAGCCTACTGAACTCTGTGTCTCAACGATAGGCTTCCTCCTGCTCTGAACATACTACCTCATCATTATTGCCATTTGCACAATGTATAGTCTGTACTTCTTTGCATATTTACACCTGAACACTTCATCTTACTCTTGCACTAATGCATCACGTTTGTACTGCCAACTGCACATCTGCACTTTGTACATTGCACTACTGCACATGACTTAACCATGCCATTTGCACATCTACACACTGTACATGTTTATTGCACATTACGTAACCATGCCATTTGAACACTGTGCTTCATTTATAGGCCCATACACTGGGGCACCTGTATATTGACACACTGCCCTTCACAACATTTCTGCACAACTTTTTTGCACTGCTCTTTTTTGCACTTCTGGTTGGATGCTAACTGCATTTCGTTGTTCTGTACCCGTACTGTTCAATGACAATAAAGTTGAATCTAATCTAATATTAATGGTCATACCTCAGCTCTAAATGTCATTGATCTGCCACTTATAACTTCTGACATGAAGAATAAATGATTAGTGGTTTTGAAAACCAAAACATTACAAGGTTCCTGTTCCAATGTTTCACCAACGGTATTATGCTTGCAGTTATATACCAGAGCCAGTATGTTATGAATAAAAGTGTATTATTACATCCTGTAGCCTGTTTGGGAAGAACATCTGGGCTGCAAGCATGTTTTGGGACAAAGCATCAATGTAGGTCATATGCATGTACACACAGAAATATGCAACCCTGTTCCAAAAAGGTTGCTGCGTAAAATGCCTATATGAACTAAATGCAAGTTTACTAGTTGAAAATAATACAAAGAAAACATCAAATGTTGAAACTGAGAACTGTTACTGTTTTCGGAAAAGTTCATGCCCATTTTGAATTAGATGCCAGCAACATGTTTCAAAACAATTGGGACAGGGGCATGTTTACCACTGTGTTGCATCACCACTTTTTTAACAACACTCTGTAAGCATTTGGGGAAAAAGGAAGGGCTGTAGTGTTGTAAGTGAAAAGTTGTCCCATTCTGCTGCTCAACATTTCGGCTTCTACTTTGTCATATTTTTTGCTTTATAATATGCCAAATGTCTTCAATGGGTGACAAATTCATAATTCATGTAGGGTTTAAATGAGTTGCATATTATTGTATTATGTTTTTATTCACACTTTTCACAGTGTCCCAACTTTCAGATTATTCTGAAATATTATTCGGAAATATTATTGTTTGATGCTCTTTCACCGGAAATCATTAAACTGTATCTATAAAATGTGAAATACTCCTTCAATAGATTCTCTTTCGGTAATGGTCTTTTGAGAGGGCTCCACAATCGACCATCAAAAAGTAACATCTTATTCAAATTGCATCTGCTAGAATTCTTAGAGGGACCAAAAGGTCAGACCACTTCACCCCGATTCTTAAGTCACTGCACTGGGTTCCTGTAAGACACAGAACTAAATACAAGGCAATACTGCTCAGGGCAAAAATGGGTGATTCAACCCATGTTGCACATCTCTGAACCAGAGCAGGGCTAAAAGTAGCCTGACCCTGAAAAACGTTTGAATCATGACTCAAAACCACACTGTTCATGGACTTTTAGTAAAGTTTTATTGATTCCTTTCAAATGTTTCAAACTTATTTTAAATCTTGTTTTTAACTACACCACTATATGTGTATTCATTGTTCTTTCAAATCAGTTGTACTTTCTGAAAAATTGTATATACATGTGTCAATTGCATTTCTTTCAAAAAACTGTATTTTCATCTAAAGTTTTAAAGCACCTTGGATTGGCACTGTCTATGAAAAACTTGTTTTTAATGACGTTTTTGTATTGCCTTGAAAGATGGATAATAAGTTGTACTGTGCACTGGCCACTAGTTGAAAGGCAACATGTTGAAGTGCATGAGATTGAGTGTAACTGAAATGCAATTTCTTTGCAAAACATTTGATTTACAGTTTCTGTCATTTAGAGTTTACTGTAGAGTAGGTCAAACATTTTTGCTAATACTACTGTGATTGTTAGAAATCACAACACCCACTAGCCTAGCAGATAATATTGGTCTCAGAACGTTTCTGACGGGAACATTTTGTTTTCCCTTACTCTGTTAAACAGCATAGGGATAGTTCACCTATTTTACAAATGTCCATGTTTATTGACATGTGTTTTTTTTGGTTAGTTTTTTTCGGTAAGGCCTGTTAAAAGGTAGGCCTATTAGGCCTACATCATGTACAATGTGATCATCAAGGCACATCGACCGCAAGACCCACAGATTTAAAACTTCACATGCTCTCATACGTATTCTCACCACAAGTTCTCACCAGGTGAGATGTTTAAGTAATTAATACTCTAAATGTTCATCCAAAATGTTGTAAACCACTACAGTGTGGTACATATGTTTTGCCTAAATATATACAGTGGGGAGAAGAAGTATTTGACTCACTGCCGATTTTGCAGGTTTGTCTACTTACAAAGCATGTAGAGGTCTATCATTTTTATAATAGGTACACTTCAACTGTGAGAGACAGAATCCAAAAATCCAGATTATCACATTGTATGATTTTTGAGTAAATAATTTGCATTTTATTGCATGACATAAGTATTTGATCACCTACCAACCAGTAAGAATTCCGGCTCTCGCAGACCTGTTAGGTTTTCTTTAAGAAGCCCTCCTGTTCTTCACTCAATACCTGTATTAACTGCACCTGTTTGAACTTGTTACCTGTAGAAAAGACCCCTGTCCACACACATAATCAAACAGACTCCAATCTCTCTACAATGGCCAAGACCAGAGAACTGTGTAAGGACATCAGGGATAAAATTGTAGACCTGCACAAGGCTGGGATGGGCTACAGGACAATAGGCAAGCAGCTTGGTGAGAAGGCAACAACTGTTGGCGCAATTATTAGAAAATGGAAGAAGTTCAAGATGACGGTCAATCACCCTCGGTCTGGGGTTCCATGCAAGATCTCACCTCGTGGGGCATCAATTATCATGAAGAAGGCCCGTCGCAAGTCCAGGCCCGTCTGAAGTTTGCCAATGACCATCTGGATGATCTAGAGGAGGAATGGGAGAAGGTCATGTGGTCTGATGAGACAAAAATAGAGCTTTATGATCTAAACTCTACTCGCCGTGTTTGGAGGAAGAAAAAGGATTAGTACAACCCTAAGAACACCATCCCAACCGTGAAGCATGGAGGTGGAAACATCATTCTTTGGGGATGTTTTTCTGCAAAGGGGACTGGGCGACTGCACCGCATTGAGGGGAGGATGAATGGGGCCATGTATCGCGAGGTCTTCCAGCATGACAACAACCTGAAACACACAGCCAGGGCAACTAAGGAGTGGCTCCGTAAGAAGCATCTCAAGGTCCTGGAGTGGCCTAGTCAGTCTCCAGACCTAAACCCAATGGAAAATCTTTGGAGGGAGCTAAAAGTCCGTATTGCCCAGCGACAGCCCCAAAACCTGATGAATCTGGAGAAGGTCTGTATGGAGAAGTGGGCCAAAATCATTGCTGCAGTGTATGCAAACCTGGTCAAGAACTACAGGAAACGGATGATCTCTGTAATTGCAAACAAAGGTTTCTGTACCAAATATTAAGTTCTGCTTTTCTGATGTATCAAATACTTATGACATGCAATAAAATGCGAATTAATTATTTAAAAATCATAATGTGATTTTCTGGATTTTGTTTTAGATTCCGTCTCTCACAGTTGAAGTGTAACTATGATTAAAATTACTGACCTTTACATGCTTTGTAAGTAGAAAAACCTGCAAAATCGGCAGCGTATCAAATACTTGTTCTCCCCACTATATATATGTAAGCAATAATGCGTGAGGGGTTGTGGTATATAGTCAATATACCACAGCAAAGAGCTGTTCTTATTTTTCTTTGAGTGCCTGGTCACAAAGCTAATTCATGGTATATTGTTCTCCCCACTGTATACCATAATTGGCCACTGAGAGATAAAAGAACATGAAACAATTCAATGTTCATATTTGGTCTTTTGTAGCAAAACAATTTTTGGACTTCCTAAATAGCAGAGCTGTGTGTGTGTGCACTCATGCATATTTGTCCTTCCATTTGTGTGTATACCAATTGTTTGTGTCAGAATAACACAGCATGTCATGCAGTTAGAACCTCAAGTACAGTTTCTATTAAGCTAAGGAAGACATTGAAACTTGATTTCGTTTTGGCCAATGAAATATACGATTGGTTTTGCAAGATTAGTAATATTAGTATTATTATTTTTAGTATTATTACTGACTCAAAATAATTTTTAGTCAGTTGGATTCATGGCTAGAATGCACAAAATTAACAATCTTGTTATGTTATAACAATTTGAATGAAGAAGACCTCCAATCTGGTTGATTATTACATAATGCACAATATGATTACGTTTTCATAAGAAAAAGGCGAGGACATTTTTATCATACTGCTTTATTACAAAATACGTCAGAGTATTAAAAAATGCTGTTGTTATTCCTTAACAAAGTGAAAATGTATTTTTTCAAATGATTACATGATTTGGTTTAATCACATAATGTGTTGTTACATACCTGTATAGAGATACCTGTATAAGGGATTTGAAATTAAACAATGATGATTGAGTGAAAATGGCTGTCAACTTAAATAGGAGGGTATTTTCAGCAAAATCAAATGAACCACTGCTCATTTTTGGTTGCCAAAAGTAATTGGCCAGATCAACATTCTGTACAGTATAGAAGTCATTTGTACTACTTGGTTGCATATCATTTCCATGCACTGATTGATAGCTTGCAAACCATAGGCAACACTATAGGCTGGGAATCTATCCTGGTTACGCTCTGTCAGGCCGGTATTCCAGCCACACTGAAATTCCGATTCTGCTTGTTTCAGGGCCTTTTTGCATTCAGTCTTGTCTTCTGCAATTGAATGGCATGCTCAGTTGGATTCAGATTGGAAAATGTACGTTGCCAGTCATGAACTTTTTACTTTTTGGTCCATAAAAAGTCCTTGGTGGTTATAAGCAGTGTGTTTGGGTTCATTGTCCTGCTGCATGATGAAGTGCCATCCAGTGAGTTGAGAGTCATTTTGTTGTATCTGAGCACAAGTTATTTCTGCACCCTTCAGAATTGATCCTGATGCTGGCGTCAGCAGTTATATCATCAGAATCAATTCCAGTGTTCAGTCATCTACTACTGTCTATATCGTAAATGAGGTGGTTTGCCTGTTCCTGCTTATATTCAAACTTTCCTCTTGCCATGCCCCTGGAATATGGTCCTCTTTGTCTCACGTGTCTGCAAGACCTTTTTAATATTAACTTATCTTTAAAATGTTTTTTTCTGTCTTATGTGGGCATTCATAGGCTATCAACTTGAGAGGTATTTTTTGGTTTACCAGATTGTTTGCCAATGATTAGCTCAACTGTGCTTTCTTTCTTTTGGTTGTACGAAGGGATGCTTTTGACAAAATATATGTTAGTGTCCAAATTTGTTTCGGCTTTTTGGGTTCACAGCATATACCCGTTTTATGAATTTAGTTGCCAAAATACCAGCAACAGTGTGTGACAACCTTGTGAAGACTTACAGAAAACCTTTGACTTCTGTCATTGCCAACAAAGGGTATACAACAAAGTATTGAGATTAACTTTTGTTATTGACCAAATACTTATTTTCCACCATAACTTGCAAATAAATTCTTTGAAAATTCTACAATGTGATTTTCTGGATTTTTTTTTCACATTTTGTCTGTCATAGTTGAAGTGTACCTGTTATGAACATTACAGGCCTCTCATCTTTTTCAGTGGGAGAACTTGCACAATTGGTGGCTGACTAAATACTTTTTTGCCCCACTGTATTGTGGGTTTGTGATTCCTTCTGGTTTTTGTGTATTATTGTATTGATATATTGTGGGTCTGTGATTCCTTGTAGTGTTTCTGCATTATTGTATGGATATATTGTGGGTCTGTGATTCCTTGTGGTGTTTCTGCATTATTGTATGGATATATTGTGGGTCTGTCATTCCTTGTGACCCACCTGGCCTCGTTGCCCACATTAATCGCTATGATACTGGTGGGGGTTGCCCTCAATCTCATTGGCCAGCCAGACTTCAAGCAGTTTCCACTGCTTTAAGTCGTTTGAGGCAAACCCCTCTTGAGAGCAACCCCTAAGGGGGAAGAGAAAGAGGGTGAAATAGGGGACTGAAGAGGAAATGGAAGAGGGAATAAATTGAAAAGAGAGAAAACACACAATTCAGGATTCTTGTAGTTTTTCAGTTGCACACACAGACACACGCGTAGAAGTGTTTTACAAGTGTGTTGCCTAAGACACCATGACTTTAAGACCTTGAAATACATAGCTCACTTGAGTGTAGTCTCAGAAGGCCATACCTCAAAATCTTGTCACGCCTCGTTGGAGGTCTGGAAAGTATGGGATTTCAAAGCTGGTTTTAAAGGAGCGGTTAAGATTTCTACATCTCAAGACACCTCCCCTTACATGCCTGCTAAAAATATGATTATTGTTGTGTTGCTCTGTGATTTTTAAAGAACGTACACTTGTGTATATATAAGCAGAATAATGGAACTGAATTGTCTCTGTACTGCTTCACCCATTACTTCATGCTAGTGTAAAATCTGGGCGCATTAACAAAGATTTACATTGGAAGAGATAACATTTGTTCTGGGTGTGTCTGGCTATGGATTACCACAAATGTATTATAAAGAATAGACACGGCCACACTACCTAAAATTTTGGGACATTTGTTCCTTATACTCCATTTTCTAGCCACTTTCATAATACAGTTTGTTACTAAGATTTGCTCTATCTCAGCAACTGCCAGCAAACCTGGGACAATGGGGATGGGATTTTGAGATATGCTTTGGGAAAGAAGGCAATAGTTAGCTACATTTAACTAACGGTCAGCTTGTTTAATTTGTTATCTATCAAGTTATATTCATTCAATTGTTCAAATAGTAAGCCAACTTACGTCAAACTTGTTGCAATGATTTACAGATTTACCGGAGAACTCCATTTCTTTTAATCCTTTTTTTTACACATTAGTCACACTTGGTATAGCATTGCTTTGTCTAATAAAGTGTCTCAAGTTTCACAGACATGAAGCAGATCTGCTTATATTGTTTTGGTTCCTGAACAGGGAGCAACTAGAAATTTCTCTTGATATTGCTATTAGGAACAATGTGTTTTCCACACCCAAATACAGAAGGCATTCTGTATTTCTTTTATTTCAATTTCTGCAGGCATCACCAATAGTATGCTTATCAGTAATAAGTCCGGAGTCTACAACTATCTGATTTTAACCTCTCTTGGCTTCTTTGTAGTGCTGGGACAGCATCCAGGCTCCCTGGTGATTTGGGTGAATACTGTCATGTCTATAAAAAGTATTTTGTTTCCAGAAGGTGTTGGAATTATCTACAAAAGTTACCCCCATCGGTTTGCAGTAGTGCAAAGCCATGTCTGAAAAGCTAGGAACTGTCTGGAACCTTCAATGCCACAATCCAAGAAAGGCAGAGGATCACAAATAATAGGTTGTTTCTTTAGTATTCTGCCGGCATTGCCGTTGCTGGAAGAATTTCACTCTGATGCCCTGAAGTTGATTTCTTTCTTTCCCTTGCTCAGCAAGGGCTGGGGCTTTTCTGGGGTGATTTGCAGAGGATTGTTGGTTCGAGACCCAAAACGCTGAGTGTTCAGAGTGAAAATGTTACATCGTAGCTATGTGCTGGAGTCATGACCTCTCTCCTTATAGGAAGAGAGGTTGTGAAAAGGGGGTTAGCGATATTGATGTGAAAAGGTTAGCAAGTTAGTGCCATGGTCAACATTGGTCAAATTTCAGTCAGTGAAGTAGTTGTTTCATTTGCTCCAGGGCCATGGAATTGGTGGGGCTTTGCGGGTGATAACAGTCATTGTGTGAGGACTGCTGGGTCGAGCTAGTAGTAGGTCGGTCTTAGCGAAACTGTTTCATTAGCTAGTAGCTACTAACTTAGCAGCTGTATCTAGCTAGTTTTCATGAAAAAAAAGACTTTGCTAGCAGTATGCCTTTTCAATTCATTATGAATACATTTGCAAAAAACACCTCAATATCTAATGGCACAACTAAGACAACTTTGCTCAGTGGAGTATAGAGTTGTTATTTCACCTGGTGTAATGGGTTCTACAGACACCAACTATTAGTTAAATCACTAAACCTTTTAAAAACGCAATGTCTATGACATTCACCTGGATTCAAGGAAGGGATGAACACTTTTACATCAATTGACATGTGACTCCGCAGAGCAACAGATCATTAGCGTGAGGAAGATAGCCATCTGTCCTCTTATTTGGGTTTGAGTGTCTGACCGCGTTTGCAAAAAAAAAAGTTTAACATTTTTGATGGAACATTGACGCTTTTTTCCATTCCATTTTATTCATTCAAATAAGCATAATCAAATGCTAGAAATATAAAGTAATTAGACTGCCTAATGCTATACATGTTGCTACATGAGTTCAAGAACACTTCTTCAAACTGCATATCTCATATTTTTGGGAGTGTCGTTTCAAATAGCCACAGGGTGTTTGTAACGGGCTTTTTGATATACATGTAGGGTAGTATACAACAGCATGTTGCCTGTGGAGATCTGGCGACCCTGTCAGAAATAACTTGCAGATTCGTTAGGTACATTATTTAGTAAATCAAATTAGAACAGTGTGTGTGAATAACAATAAATACATCTCTGTAGCAGAACTGGGAACAAATAAATGTGCATATGCGCAGATTGGTTCTTGATTTTTAGCAATTATTATATTTATTCTTTTAAGATCTAAGAAAATATGGATCTGCACCTCTCTGATATATTGTATTTCTTGATGATTATTGTATTGTATTTACATTGTATTTCTTTCTATGATGAATATATATATATATATATATATACATAGAAAAATACTTATAATATATAGAAATACTATAAATATAGAAAAACGATTTAACCGTGGATTGTAAATTTGCTAATGACAATAGACAGTAATTATGGAACTAATGTAAATGTAAATGTTGGGCAACCTTGGCTTAGGCTACATAAAAAAGAAGTTAGGCATGTTTTGATCAATATATTTATGAAACATTTTGATAAGAGAGAAAGTTAGTCTAAAAAACCAAGACAACCATGTCGTTTCTCAACCGCATTCTTAAAAGATCAAAGAAAGTTATAACTTTCTTTCATCTTTTGATTAAATGGTTGCAATCTTACATTTAATCTAGATGCTACAAGTTCAATCTTTAAAAAAAAAGAAATCAGCGGGAGAGAAAGGAACCAAGAATATACAGTTCTTTGCATAAAAAAACAAGCTGAGTTTGGCTCCAAAGCCTCAGGTTTCTATGGAGAAAATGGTTTGGTTGCAGTTAATAAGGTGGTATAGACATGTTTCAAATCTATAAGCATATGCTGGAGCTATTAATTCATATTTTTTATTTAATTATTGAATAGGTCAGTTTTCTTTTCAGCTTTTAAGATATTAGCATAGCCAGTTCAGACAGCATACCAGAGTGGTCATTGGTCTGCGACTTATCAGCTGATGGATGGGATCATTCCTATTGCAGTATTAGATTTCATGCTGACTATTTAATTGTCAGTCTGATGTGTGCTGGTCAACTAGCAAGTGGGTGCGAACCCACCCACCACCCCTGTCTACATCTGTCTGGTTCTGTGTTTCCTTTTCGAGGGGGTGATCGGTACTGCATACCTTGCTCATTGGGGGTTGCTATTAATTATATTCTGGTGTTGATATTGTTATTAGTAGTATCGTTTACAGAAGGATGTGATTGCAGAGAGTTACTCCAGAGGAGCAGAACCTAATGCCATAACCGTGATAACATTATTGTTGTGCATGTTTCTAATTAATTCAATTTCTATCTGAATTGAATGTGGGTTTTAAATCTTTAGTTTACCTGCATAGTTGTTTTGTAATATGACACATGATCTTGTTAGGCCAAGCCATATAGGTCATGTAATTGTCATATGTGATATTTATGCACTTCACCAGACAGATGTTGCTCTCTCTAGTTTTTGGATACAACAAACTTGTTTCTGTTGTGTTTTTAGTTTTCTCTGCATTAAAGCAGCATATGAATAATGGTTTATAGAGGTACGGTAGTTTAGTTTGTTGAGCTTTGCCCGCAACATGATGTTAGAATACTTTACATTTTAGAATGAAAATGTGTATAGGATAAATGGTATGCCATTATAATTGCTATAACTGTAACTGACTCTTTTTTATTTTACCTATTTTAATTCCATTCATACCTGCTTTCGGGTTTGCCCCATTTCAATGTTGTATGAAAATAACGGAAAAATGCATAACTCAATTTAGAATTAAACCCAAGTCTATCACCCTTGGAATTACTTGGCTGTGTCCAATGTTGTCTGTCTGGCTATACAACTCTCTTACCAACAGTAGCATCTTAACTGTAGAGCATGAGACCACATGAGTCTATAGAAGGAGGAATTAGCTTTGTGTCAGCACTTTTGGGTGCATAAGGGCTTGATGATCATGTAGTGTTTGATGACGTACACGTTACACCCCATTGTGAGGAAAAGTGCTGTATTAGTCACTTGGGCTGGAGAGCAGACGTTAGTAC
>JACXGK010014970.1:0-10937 GCA_016801125.1 Novumbra hubbsi | reverse complement strand
CGCTAACAGGCATGGTGTAGGCTGTACCAATACAGTGTTTGCCTGCGTGCGTGACGCTAACAGGCATGGTGTAGGCTGTACCAATACAGTGTTTGCCTGCGTGCGTGACGCTAACAGGCATGGTGTAGGCTGTACCAATACAGTGTTTGCCTGCGTGCGTGACGCTAACAGGCATGGTGTAGGCTGTACCAATACAGTGGCTGGGTATCTGTCAGTTGGTCAGTGCCGCTTCGGGGAAACCCATTGCTCCAGCCACACCCACAAACGCTTCTTCTCCATGACAATTTTCACCACATTGATCGATCTCAGAATCTGATTGGTTGAGGCAGAGCCACACATGGGGAAAGCATTTTTTGTGTTATTGGCTAGTGTAGGGGAATTTCTGCGTTTCACATATCCACATAATGAATTCACTAAGGAATCAATTTAATAACCATAGTATTATAGAAGTAACATTTATATAATCAATAAGCTGTCAATAAACTTATAAGCAATGAATATATTGAACTACATGTATTGATAAATAATGCTAATCAATATCTATTCACATAGTCAAGTATGCACTGTATAATAGTCCAATCACTGGGACACAGAGAACACTGAGGTAACGTCATAACAGTTACCAGTTGACACCATGACCTATCTCTCTAGTCAAGCTCTGGGTCTCTGGGTGTGCGATTAACTGATATCTGCCTGTTGTAACTCTTCTTAGACTGTTGGGGTCTCGTGAGGAGGGGGCGCATGGGTTGCATTGTCTCCTGAGATAACCAGGCCGACACGGTTTCATTAAGTGTTAAGGGGGCCGATAATTAGTAACCCCCGGAGGAAGGGCCGTCTATAGCTTGTCATGAGTGGGAGGGCCTGTTGAATGGGACACGAGACAGGACATGGTATAAATGTTTGTGTTTGAAAGTTGTAGTTGGTCTTTTCTGCAGAAACTTCCCGGCTTTAGGAAACAAAAATAGTTCACAAAATATTTTTTTTAAATATATTTTCAGTGACACAGTATCACTTCAAATTCCAAGATAAGAGTGGTTCCCTATGAAACATTGTCCACTGTGAGAAATAATTAAATAAAAATAACCGTTATTTAATTCCAGGTTTTTTTGGGGTCGAAGAGCTTGCGGTTCCAAGAGTATTTGCTTTATTTTAATGTTTTGCCAATTGGTGCCCCTGTTAATCAGAACCACTCACTTTCTAACTTGTAGTTCCATTGCAACTGCCTTGTTACACATCCAGCACAAAAATGACAGTTAAGTTACAATATCACACTGAATAGTGTGGTACAGAAATGTTTTTCATATTTGCTGTGATATTTAAATGTTTTATTATATATTTTAAAAAGTCTCTGTATATACAGCTTTTGTATATGATACAATGGCAAAAAGTAAAATGCTCTTCAGTTACATTTTGCATATGGGATCTTTAGAAAAATTAAATTCAGGGGTAAAAAAAACTGCATTGTTATTATGTTTATCTGCCTTGTATGGTGCAAATAGGAACTACTGCGTGTATCAACAAATGACCCACATGAATGTAATGACTTGAGTTGTCTCTTAACGCAAATACTTATGTTTTTCTACCTTTTGTGCATTTTGCAAATAACATTTTTGCAACAGTATTGAATTCTGTTATGGTACATTTAATGTTCAATTTTTTAAGCTAATTTTAAATAATTAACATGCATGTCATGCAACAGTCGTAGTTGCGCTTATCAATGCAAAGTATGGCTTAGAAAAGGAGTGGCCTTTATGTTTATCCTATGACTGACAATTATTTCCTATGTCAAATGTTTATTAATGATTCCATCACGTATTAAAAAATGCTAACTTTTAACATAGAAATAGAGGGTTGACCTGGGTTCAAAACTAATTTGGAGTCCTAAACGTTTTTGGTGTTTGCTGTATCCTTCCTAAAGGGCCAGATGGATGGGTTTACCTCATGTGATGCAGGTCTGTTTCTAATAGAACCACAATGGACTAGCAAAAGCCAGCTAAATTTGAATCTGCTTGTTCACTGATTCTTCTCAAACATAATGGAGTTTCCCTTACCTACGGTTTCATTGCCGATCCATTAGATGAATCACACATCTGCACAACTGGGAAAAAAATCGAGTACCACAATGGCTGTCAATGGGACAGTGTTTCTGGACAATGACAAAGAAGAGTGGGAGGATTATGCCGGTTAACGGATGCTGATGAGAGTAACATACGATGTGTGTGAGAGAAAGCGAGAGATCCAAAGATACATTATTAGAAATCACGCTTTCCATAATTCTAATTCAAGAGCAAAAGGACATTTCAGTGCAGCTCTGTTTACTGTAAAATATGCTATTAACATATCATCAAACGCAGAGATTGTTTCACAATCTCAAAAAGACCAGGTTGCTCGCGACATCACGGAATTGAGCAGTAGCTTTGTGGGTGGGGAGGTGCTAGGCTGCAGTGAGCATGCGGTCTGTACGAAACCAGGTGTCAACTAGGCTGCCTTACCCTTTCATGCACTATAAGAACGTTTTTGTTTCAAAGAATTCAAATGGTTCACTGAACAAGGACAACCAAAAGCTAGTGTTCCACTTGTGTGATTAAGGGAAATACAAAAGATGCAGTAATTGCTACAAAACATGACCACAACACTGCTGTGGTGCCTGAATATGTGAAACACTTCCAATCACTCACAATGATGTGGATTTTCTTAAATGTTTGACATTCTCATCCATCTTTTCCGTTTTAGTGAGCTACAGATTTCACCTGACAAGTCCCAAAAATCTTTTTTACCCTTGTCATACTTGCGTGATTCCTGCAACAATTGACAATATGTTTTGTCAATGCATCCAACATCTGTGCAGGGAGTTGCTTTGGTTCAAATCTTTTTAAGATTCTTCATTTTCAACCCCATCTGTTAGCTTTCCGTTTTCTCAATTGTTTTAGCAAATTTGTCCAATTCGATTTCACATTTTCAAAACACGCGGGTCCAAACAGAAGCGCTGTTGGCGTTCTTTCCATTAAACCTAGCTAGCTCATATGCATGAAATATTGAAAGCCGGTCCATGCCTAATAGAACCACAATGGAAAACAATGAGTTAGAAAACTGCACAAAAACATTTTATAGTATTTGCATTAACAGATAAAGAATACTTAAAAGTAATTACACATTGGCTCCAAAAATATCCCCTGGCATTGTTACCCATCTTTTACATGTGTGGGTCATTGATACTAGAATTGTAGTTTGTACCATAACCAACCAAGTAAACCTATTAAAGTAACTGTTGGGCTATTTTTCTCGTTTTTGTGAGCATGAGTGAATTGAAACCAATGGCTTTACAGTTCTTTTGTTTTTACCTTTTTCCATTTCCTTTACTCTATATACAGAAAATAAAATACACCCAGCTAAGAAACCACTGCAAAAACAAAATGTATTATATACATACACATGACTCTATATGGCATTAAAAGTATTTATGCCACAATTGATCCGCTGAAATTGTGCCAGATCTCCTGCCCAGCCTCTCATGGAAATGATTGACCACGTGGTCAATAATTGTGACCAGAATTTCTTCAAAAACTGTAAGGCTTGGTATTCCGCTTAGAGCTACTGTCACGTTGCAATCACAGGACGGAGCCTCCTCTGCTCGCGTGGCGACCCAGCGTTCGACGTCGCCTGCCTTTTAGTTGCCATCGTGTGTGTTTTGTCCTTTTTCCCCCATGTCCTGTGAACGCATCCCTCCCTGATTCCTATCAGGTGCTACCTGTTAACTACGTATATATAAGCCCTTGTGTGTCTAGTCTTTGCGTCCGTGATTGTTACTTGTTGTGTGTGTGCAGCTACGTGCTGATGTACAGGCTACGTAGTTCAGCCTTGCAATACAAGTGTATTCCTTGTGTTTTTCATGCGTACCATCGTGTACGTTCTGTCTATCATTTGACGCGTCTGATACGCGAGGACATTTTAGGTCAAGGAATAAACGGTACCTTGCAACTTACCTTCCTGCACCTTAGTCCGCCGCCTTCCACGCCTCTTCCCTTCCCATTGCTATTGTTTGACATGATTTGGACAACTGAGGTTTATGTCTTCAATAGAGCTGTTTACCCTCTCGCAAAAATATGCTTTGCACTGACATTTTCTGTGAAAGCAATGAGAAATGAATACTGCTATGCGCAGTATGTTATAGAGATCAACTGGTCAATTTCATTAAAGTAACAGCTTGTAAATGTAGTCTGTGGAAACTCTTTGAGTCAGAGACCTGCCTCCAGCCAAATTCAACACCAGCCGAGGGAATCATAAACAAAGCCAGAAACCCAGGTAAACAGTATTAAACATAAACCAATGTGTAGTAGTGAATGTGGCCGATATTGACTTTGATTTTGCAAGTGGAAGTTTACACGTGTGTACACAACATACCGAAATGTAAACATATCATCATGATTGTCTGGGGTTGTCCATGTTGTTCATTCTTGTTATTTCCCGGTTTGGGTTTTGAATATTGCCTGTTCTGTTTTTCCTTTAGGTTTTTGAATGTCTCTTATCCTTTTGTCATTTTGTTTGCACCTGTGTCTCGTTAGCTCCTTCTATATTAAGTTCCTTGTTTGTTTTCACCATTGTGAGATATTGTTTAATTAGGATTCTAGAACTTTGAA
This sequence comes from Novumbra hubbsi, assembly GCA_016801125.1. Taxonomy (NCBI): domain Eukaryota; kingdom Metazoa; phylum Chordata; class Actinopteri; order Esociformes; family Umbridae; genus Novumbra; species Novumbra hubbsi. The sequence continues at coordinate 6,300 of JACXGK010014970.1, read as the reverse complement.
TATCCCGACTTCTGACCTTAGCTTTGACCCTTTTATCTTGGTGATTTTGTATAGTTTTGACTGACCTTTTTGTCTTACATGGAAACTACATGGAATCATGAAAAAAACTGAAGGTCTGACCATTGAACAACATTAAAAGAAAAAAGAGTTTATCTGGCCTAATCGCTTTGCCATTGTTTGTATCGTCAATAGCATTGTTTTGTACTGAAGTGAACTAAATGTATTCAGTTCACTACTGGTGAAATTCCATGATATTTGTTCTATGAAACATGCTTGTGTTTTGTTATAGTTCTGTGAATGTATATATTGTATTTTAACCACAAATGTTTTTCAGATTTTATTGAGTTATGGTGTTTTTATAACAGGGTCCTGGTTTTTCAATTACTAATTCTTACCAATTCTCCTTCCCGATATCATCAGCCTCATTTCCGAAACATGCATCTCATTACTGAAACAGATGATAATTCGGCTATTAATTAAGAAATAATATTTTGTCTTTCAATTTGTGTCCAGAATATTATTGTTTTTTTCAACTTCAATTTTTCAGTATAACTTCACATATGTCAGGTTTGGAAAAATATCAAAAAAAAATTGTTGTAGATAATGGGTAGTGTTGCGGAAATGAGAGAAAATAGCAAAAATAACAAAATGAATTTATTAAAATAAAATATGTTTTTCTATTGTTTTTGGTGTTTTGTATAGTTGCTGTAATGAGCTTTTTTCAAGAACTTGTTTGGTAAAATGGTAAAATATGTGACCATGTTCGATGTTCTTATCACTTATTACATTATTACTTTGTTCATCTCTAATGTCAGAGCCACCACAGGACCCATTAGAACATGGGAACAAGTAAAAGTGAAATACAAGAATGTTCTACAAAATGGTAATCTTTTAGTACTTATACTGCCTGCATGCATAACCTCTGTCTCCAAGCAAAATCCTGTCATAATCACATGTACAGTGGGGCAAAAAACTATTTAGTCAGCCACCAATTGTGCAAGTTCTCCCACCGAAAAAAATTAGAGAGGCTTGTATCATTTTCATCATATGTACACTTCAACTATGACAGACAAAATGAGAAAAAAAATCCAGAAAATTACATTGTAGGATTTTTTATGAATTTAATTGCAAATTATGGTGGAAAATAAGTATTTGGTCAATAACAAAAGTTTATCTTAATGCTTTGTTGTATACCCTTTGTTGGCAATGACAGAGGTCAAACCATTTTGACCTCTTGTCATGCTGAAAGACCCCGCCACGTTTTTTCTTCAATGCCCTAGCTGATGGAAGGAGGTTTTCACTCCAAATCTCACAATACATGGCCCCATTCATTCTGTCCTTTACACGGATCAGTCGTCCTGGTCCCTTTGCAGAAAAACAGCCCCAAAGCATGATGTTTCCACCCCCATGCTTCACAGTAGGTATGGTGTTCTTTGGATGCAACTCAGCATTCTTTGTCCTCCAAACATGACGAGTTGAGTTTTTACCAAAAAGTTCTATTTTGGTTTCATCTGACCATATGACATTCTCCCAATCTTCTTCTGGATCATCCAAATGCTCTCTAGCGAACTTCAGATGGGCCTGGACATGTACTGGCTTCAGCAGGGGGACACGTCTGGCACTGCAGGATTTGAGTCCCTGGTGGCGTAGTGTGTTACTGATGGTAGGCTTTGTTACTTTGGTCCCAGCTCTCTGCAGGTCATTTCACTAGGTCCCCCCGTGTAGTTCTGGGATTTTTGCTCACCGTTCTTGTGATCATTTTGACCCCACGGGGTGAGATCTTGCGTGGAGCCCCAGATCGAGGAGATTATCAGTGGTCTTGTATGTCTTCCATTTCCTAATAATTGCTCCCACAGTTGATTTCTTCACACCAAGCTGCTTACCTATTGCAGATTCAGTCTTCCCAGCCTGGTGCAGGTCTACAATTTTGTTTCTGGTGTCCTTTGACAGCTCTTTGGTCTTAGCCATAGTGAAGTTTGGAGTGTGACTGTTTGAGGTTGTGGACAGGTGTCTTTTATACTGATAACAAGTTCAAACAGGTGCCATTAATACAGGTAACGAGTGGAGGACAGAGGAGCCTCTTAAAGGAGAACTTACAGGTCTGTGAGAGCCCGAAATCTTGCTTGTTTGTAGGTGACCAAATACTTAGTTTCCACCATAATTTGCAATTCAATTCATGAAAAATCCTACAATGTGATTTTCTGGATTTTGTTTCTCATTTTGTCTGTCATAGTTGAAGTGTACCTGTGATGAAGATTACAGGCCCCATCTTTTTTAGTGGGAGAACTGGCACAATTGGTGGCTGACTAAATACTTTTTTTTAATAGAAAAATGTTGTTACGTTAGGCCCAGCATCAGTGTATGTAACACTGTGACCTCGAGGCGTAAATCTTTCCGTACCATGTTCAAAGGATGTGCATAGAATTCTTACATCATTTACAGATCCAGGCCATTTTGCATCCACATTTGTGATATGCCACATAGTCACACACCATCTACGAGAGTATAGTCGGTCAATGGTATATCTTTTTTGAAATTGTATTTGATGAATTACTAATCTGAAATTCTAATAGTAACTGACCTGCACATTTATACTGTGAACCTCTTTTCGGTTCATACAATCCCCTTCATTGGGGCATGGTGGGACCTTGATGGGGATGTGTGGGCAGTCTGTGGCACCTATAACATTAGGGGAGCCTGGGGGACACAAGTCAGCCTTATTGGCTTGGTCATAATGGAATGAACTTCCTTAACATTTTGTTATGTACCTGCAATGGCGGAGAAATTCTGTTTCACAGCCTGGGGCATCAAGTGGCTTGGAAATACCCCAAAAGCCCTATAAACTGCTTGAACGCCAGAAACTTTTCAGCAAGTTCTCTGCATTTTTAATTGTTTAATTTAAAGGAAAGTGCCACTCGCAAATAATCGCAGGGTAATACACATAGTTTGTGCTGTGGTCATTGCCCGTATCCGAGTTGAACATTTAACATGTGGTTCCAACAAGTTACAGTGGGGAGAACAAGTATTTGATACACTGCCAATTTTGCAGGTTTTCCTACTTACAAAGCATGTAGAGGTCTGTCATTGTTGTCATAGGTACACTCTAAACTCTAAACTAAACTGTGAGAGACGGAATCTGCAAAAATCCAGAAAATCACATTGTATGATTTTTAAGTAATTAATTAGCATTTTATTGCAGGATGTCATGGGGAGGCATGACAGAGGTAAGGAAGGGTACAGCTAGGGAAGGGTTGTTAGGGAAGGGTAGAGGTAGGGAAGGGTAGAAGTAGTGAAACTGTTTAGTCTTGTGACTGAGAAACTGAGTCATTTCTATGGCCACTCATCAACCTGGACAGCACCTGGTGAAGTGATTAGCGGACGATGAGGAAGTAAGGTCTGGTGGGAGGTCGGGGGGGGCTAGTCTAGAGTAAACAAGCAAGTACGGCAATGCTGGGGGGGGGGGTTGTGGTGGGTAGGTGGTGGCGTTCTGGGGTGATGAGGAGCCCTGGAAGAGGACTAGGAAGAGTGAAGGAACAGACAAGATGTACGGAGGAAACGGGAGCTGAGGGATGGGGGGTCCAGGGGCCAAGTGTGAGGAGAATGGAGAGAAAGTGACTTTCCACCTGGGTTCAGTCGGACGGGATGGGCAGTTTCAGGGTAAGAATGTAAAAGCATATACAACCATACCACAATCATGAACGTCTATCTGACATTGTCTTTTAAACTCTAATGGAAGAAATATTTGTGTTTTTTAAATGAATTATTGAATTTTTTTTATCACAAATGTCATGAACATTTAAGAAGACAAAACACTTAGGAAACATGATTTTCATTCATACTTTTTCCACATGTACTGCAGTAGTCAACCAGAAGCCACAAAATTAAGTCTGTGTCAACTCATACGCACACAGGCATCAAGCCCTCATGTCCTCAACCGCTACACATAAATTACTAAACTGAAGACGGGTGTTAAATGTTTATGGTTTCCTGAACATCCTCAATTAACCATTCTTGAAGACACTGAGCAATGTCTGTACATGTCGAGACATAAATAATTTAAAATCCAGAATGGGATACAAAGATAGGTATGGGAAATAAATTCAGTCAGCAAATAAAGACCTTTTTACTCTCTCCATGTTTAAACTAGTAATAGGAAATTACTGTGCTTTTCCTTACCGGGTTCATTTTGCTGTTGCATAGCATTAAGTTAGGCTCCTACACCAAACCATCCATGATGACTAACCTTCTCTGTCCCTGACGAGAGGGAACTAAAGATAGAGCGCCAGCATAAAAGTTACTAAGGGAATTGTGAGGACATTTACAGCCATTCACGTTGACATATTTCAACTGAAATATTATATATACGTCTGAAGGGATAATGTAGTTAGTTTCACAACTTTCCTGGAAGTGAAAGCGTACAAGGATGTGAACTACATTTTCTTAAAGTTCTATACACACTTCTTAAAATTCACTCCATATTGGTCAAAACCCAGACACTCACATAATATTAAACATAACACTCTAAACCTGGAAAATTCTTCTTTACTTAATTTCTTTAAATGTCAAACAAATCACGCATCTACCACCATCAAACTGTGTCTCAATTCTGCAAAATGTCTATTTTATAGAATAGGATTAATTTAAAGTGTTCCTGTACTGACCTGCATTGTTTAATGCATACAGATTCAGAGTACAGAATTGTGGACATTTGTTTTGTTTGCATTATAAACAATGTGGTGTGTTTTGCAGATAATGTATGAATTGAACAGATTTGTGAGAACCGAGGAATAGTGCTTATGGGTTCAGGTAATTTGTTTCCTGAAACTTAGTAAACTGGTGTTTTGTATAATGTTCATAGAACAGGTTTGTGTGTTAGAGGTTGTGGAAAACTGTAATAGTTGCCTATCACACAATACAAAATATGTGGCCTTATTCTCAAACTTTCCTTGGTTGTAGGTCATTCCTTAAAACCTGTTTTCTAATGTAGAAATATGTGTTTTGCATCTTTACAGAGAAATTAGGACATTAGTTGTCAGATTTTAAAGACGGTTTATATCAATCCCCTATGAAAATGTTCTGCACAGATTTTTAAGGATTTTTTGTCCACCCTAAGAAAAGACAGGTTCACAATGCTTCTGCACGTGTTAACTGTATGCTCAGCAGATTGCGTGGGGGAGGACACACGTGTGGCGCGGAGTGAGGGACGTGAAAAAAATGGGGCACAGGCTACAACACCTGAACGCAAGGCAGGAAGGAAAAAACACGTGTCTGAAAATGGACTAGACAAACCCAAACAAGCCAACAAATAGACCTGCAGAAACAGCGGGAACAGGCTTTTGACTGGTAGGTAACGAAGTAGGCACGTACCATACAAAGCGGGGACCAAAACACAACTCTGGGTTGGCGTTGAACTGGCACAAACAAATGGAGAGAGTGAGGTTGAAATAGAGTGGTGCTAATGAGAGAATTGCTGGCAGGTGTGCATAATGGGAAGGTGGGTGACAATATGGGAAATGGCATGCGTAAGTCCTGAGCGCTATCAGGGGAACAAAACCACGGGGAGAAAAAATAAACCCTGGCCCGGACTAGGGCCGTGCCGTGACAAGATTTTGATTGGTTAGATCAAAGGATAATCAGTGTCTAACAATTTACAATGATCCTAACCATCTTCCTATGTATTTATTCTTCAGTAATACAGTGTAACTGATTATTATAAAAAATGTTCAACAGTGTGGTTTTCAATAATTTGCACTTAACACATTTAAGACCAGATAGTTTTAATATACCATTAAGATTAAGATTTGGCCACATAAGAGTGGTGATTCTATTTTTGTTGCTGTTTAATGGGAATACTGCATATAGAAAGCACAGATGTCAACAGCAATGACATTTATTTGGGAAACCTGAAGATGCATTGGAAAATGTGACCAAATCCAGATGTGCACAGCTAGTGGTGGCATATCCAAGAACGCTCAAAGCGGTAATCACTGCTAAAGGTTGTTTTACCAAGTAATGAATAAAGGGAATGCATACTAATGTAAATTAAACATTTCATATGTTTTAGTTTTTATACATTGGGACAATCAATCAAAAAAAACAATCAAAAAATATGTTTTCACTTTGTCTATATTACATATTAAAAAAAGTTATTACAAACAGTAGTCTATAACACAACAAAATGTGACGAAAATGAAGGTGTATAAATACTTTTCAAAGGCAATGTATATTAGCTTGTGCGATCTTGCAAACATTGATTAGGTTTGATTAAGTATTGTATAATATATATATATATATATATAT
>JACXGK010014969.1:0-10940 GCA_016801125.1 Novumbra hubbsi | reverse complement strand
CGGTGTGTTTATGCTATGATATAGCTAGCTACTTCAGCCCGGTGTGTTTATGCTATGATATAGCAAGCTACTTCAGGCAGGGTTTACCTGAAACACTTGGTGAAGCGCAGCCGCACAGCCGGAGGCTCTTGTAATCCCCGCAGCTCTTTGGAGATGTCTTTAACCCCGTGTCGACCGTAGTCAAATTCTGAGCTGGAGGCGTGTGTGTTTACTCTCTCATGGTACACCTGTGACAGAAACACTGCTGGTTAGAATGTCGTGCCGCAATCAAAGGGTTGCTGGTTTGAGTCCCAGAGCCTGCATTGTGACGAATCGGACTTTGCCCCCTTTCCCTGTAACCATTAGTGACACAGTGACCATTAGTGTCACCAGTGGTAATACTGTAACCATTAGTGAGACTGTAACCATTAGTGACACTGTCACCATAAGTGTAACCAGTGGTGATGCTGTAACCAAGTGTGACAATGTAACCGATACCGGTGTGTTCTCACCTGGGTGGTGGTGTAAGCGTCACCGTTGCGATACCTGGTCACCTGTCTGGTTCTCCTGACATAGTGATAGCTGATCGCCTTCCACCAGATACACGGAGTGGCCTGCTGAAGTCTTGTGACACGTTCATACACCTAGACTCACAAACACATTTAGATGTGACAATCCGTCTGGGGAACAATTATTCCCACTCAAAACCATACATTTTGTAACGCTTGTAACGCTACATCGACCTATCTACAGAACATAATCTGTTACTTTTATCTTGCAGGAATGTTTGGTGTTAACACACACACACACAAGTGAAACACAGTAGCCTGGATGGACGTGAGGGAAATTGGGGAAATGGTTGGAGGACGGACGGACAAACGGCCAGTGGGATGACAGACGGACGAGCAGACTGACAGACAGGTTACCTCAGCAGTCTCCGCATGAGCCAGAAGGGCAGTTTTAGAATAGCAGTGCCAACACTCCACCAGGTAGACCACATACAGCATGGTCAAGAAGGCCAGGGGGATGTACACATATCCACTGGAGCAGGGACTGAGAGAAGACGCGGGGACAGAAGAGAGGACAGATGGAGGGGAGGAGATAATGTTAATAACCCCTGGAACACAGGCTAGATGGAGCAATGGAATCTATTCAAAGGGCCGTTCGAATATTCTAATTGCTTGAGTTGATGTTAGATGGTTCTAGAACTTCTCAGTAGGTGAGATTAGACTGTAATTGGTGACTCAGTTCTTACACACGCCTTACACACCCTGGCCACCGCTAGCTGACCGTGTCGTAGGTCAAGGGAGGAATTAAAACAGGCTTGATCAAACCACCGTGGCCCAGCGAACGCTCCCTTACCTTTCGTGTTGGAAGTTAAGCTCCGGCCGGTCGGGGAAAGCAGTGACCGCAGCGGCGGACGTTTCCAGGTCAACAACGAACTCCCCGGAGCCCAAAACGGGCACGCGACAGACGGCACACCAGCCCAGCGTGCCGAAACAGCCGTACATGAGGAGGGTCAGCAGGAGGCACTTCCAGTGGGACTCGCGACACAGAGAGGAGGCCAGGGACTGTTGCAGGGGCCGTTGCTATGGGAATGGAGAGGCCGGGGGGGGTGAAAGGTTAGTCGTGACACTACACACTGTGCCGAGGCCGGGACCGGAGAGGGAATACAGCGGAGGACAGGAACGACACCCTCTCTCTCTCCACACCTCCTCTCAATAGCCCTTTACTCCTCTTTCACCACTCGTTCACTTTTTTATATCGCAAAAACGTAAACGTAAACACTGCTGCCGGGCCTAGCCGGGTGTTGTAGTAAGTGAGACCCGCAGTGTCGTGAGACACGTAAACCCGAACCAGGGCTAGCCAGCTGCCTGCCTGTCCACAGGACATTGGCACACTGTTCTGAGCTTGAAAATACATTTGCAGAAGTCAACGCGGTGGCTTGCCAGCTTGTTTAAGTTACAAAAAGTTTACTGTGAACGTTGGGATAGCCAATCCGAGCCACGCTAACACTGTTAGGCCCGTTTTACCATCGTCATCTGACTGTGGACAATGTTGGCCATAATAGCTGGAATATTTGTCAAAAGGTGTCTCACATTTCATGTCGCTCAAAGTTGCTTGCCCTATTTTCTAACTACACTGCTCAAATAAAATTAAGGGAACCCTTAAATCACACGTTGGGTGTCGATGAAGGAAATATATCAAAAGATCAATATCTTTACTGCACGTTGTGTAATTAGTTGAGAACAAAACAGCAAAACAACGGTCAATGGAAACCAAAACCAACAACCGATTCAAACTCTGGCTGGATTCAAACTCACACAGAAAATCCAAGAAACATTGAATCACAGGCTGTTCCAAATGTTTAAATTTTCGTCACGGCAACTCATAATGTGACTCCGTAGTGTGTTTGCCCCCACGGGGCCCCCCTCTGGCCACATGAGGCAGAGTCTGAGGATTTAAGTACGGTAGCTACAGCAGGATAGATACCGTTCCTGCTGCTGGGTTGATACCCTGGTGCTGGACTGAGGCTCCAGTTACCTGCTTATGCTACCAGTAGTGACGAGGACTCTAGCAAAATGCTAAACTAAAGAAGAATCAGTCTGGAAGGATCAGGAAAGAGAAACTGTCTGTGGCCACCACCTGCAAAACTATTCCATTCTTGGGGGTTGTCTTGCACCTCTCTCCAGTGCACCTGTTGTCACTTTCATTTGCCCAAAAACAGGTGACACTGAGTCGCAACCGCTTATGCTTCCTAACTGGACAAATTGATATCCCTAAAGGATAATTGACACACTGTGATTATGACTTGTTTTCTTCTTTTTTTTGAGCAGTGTAGATCCCCCTCCTTCACTCTCTCTTCCTGTGTGGGTCTCCTGGGGAGTCAGTTTCCGGAATGTGTAACCATAGATGCTCCAGCACTACACAATGTGTAGTAACCGTGTGTGTGTGTGTGTGTCTGCCACTGTGTGTTCACCGGCTGTATTGACCAACACACATGTCAGACAAGAGGGGAAAGGTGTTCAGCGTACGCTGACCAATGGAACGGCCGCGCTTACACTCAAACTCCCGGCGCTTAATCTTTAGATGATGACGTTGTGTCGGTGTAACAGAAACTAAAGGATCAGGGTCCAGGCAAGGTTTTAGGTTGCCATAGGGACCTGCGGTTGTGAAGCACATGCTAAGGACATGGTGGATAGGCGTGTGCGTGTAACTCCTATTTCATTACTTATCTATCATATCTATCCTGGGCTAAACGTGCACCAACACACTGTAAGTGCTTGTTATAAAAGCCACTCTGCCAAAGCAGAGACAGATGTAATGTGTTCAGGCTGCAAGTAGCAAAGCGATCGTGGGTTCAAATACTATTTCAAATCTTTCATTCGCCTCAATAAGCTTTGACTTTAGCCTGACTGGAGTCCCAAACAGGCAGGCTTTGTAACTAAACGGTTGTTTCCCTTGCTTTAGGCAACACTCAACTGAGCACCATATATGAAACATTTTGAGTAATATTTGCACCCATGTGTGAATTATTCAAACCCTGACATCCACTCACAGACCTCTACCTATTCAACTCTCACTTCCAACAGTGTAACAATGTACCACTTGGTCTCCACAGGAAGACTGCTTTTGTGCTATTTGTGATCACACGTTATTTTACCAGACTGTCATTTGCGGCAATGACCTAACAGCCATTAAGGTTACCTCAGTGACGAAACAGTAGATATTTCACCTCAATCACTCTGAGATGCGATCTAGCAAACCTTCAGTAACTGGTCAGGTGCGCAAACCCCCCCCTAAGATACCTGAATGGACGTTGTGCTACTGTTGACTGAGGGATTGTCGTTCTTCACGGACGGAGGGACACAAGGACACAACAGAAGTGAGGAACTGCGATTAGCACCCTCACCAAGTCCACTTGTCCTGTCAGCAGACTCTCTCCACCACCCTCTCTCTTCCTGCTTGGTCCCTCGTTCCAGCCCTGCGACAGCCAGCACCGTGTAGACACAATCTTCAACAGCTCTGATATCTGGCTACACACACACACACACTACCAAACAGTGCCACTGCTGACTACCAACCCCTTTTCCTGAGAGGTGCCAAAGATAAAGGACACCCTACACCTCTCCACCCACCCCCACCTTTCCTATTTCCTGTTTCTCCCTCCCCGATTCTACCTCTATATGTCAACCCATCCGAGAAATTAATAATGGTTTCTCTTTTTTACACCATATTTTTCTTATTCTACTTCCAAACTAAGACAGAGGGAGAAAGGGAAAGGGAGAGAAGGTAGACGAAGAGAGAGAGGGAAATAAGAGATGCATTAGAGACAGAGAAAGAAATACTAGAGAGATGAGTGAGAGAGAGCTTCATCTTTTTATAGACTGGCCTACTCCCTTATCGGACCATACTGTGTGTCTGTGCGTGTGTGTTTTGGAGTGTGTGCTTTTTGGAGAGTGTGTGTTGAGTATACAGACATGAGGTCATAGTAATGGCTGAAAGAGACAGACTAAATAACAATGGCCTTCTGTTCGTTCTTCTCTCACAGTGATTACTTAATTAACCTTTAAACCCTGAGTCATCCAATTGCACAAACTAGATGATTTGTGAGTGTGTGTGTGTGTACATGCGTGTGTGTGTTCGTGTTTTATAATCTTTGTGAGGACTAAAAGACTACAGTCTCAAACAAGGAACATCATGCGAAATCTGGCCACTCCTCACTTTGACAAGATGCTTTATGTCACTTGGGTTTCAATTATGGTTGAATTAGGGTAAGATTAAGTTTCAGTATAAACTGGTTATTGAAGATGAGGTTAGGTTCGGTAAAACAGTTCATTTTAATGGTACTAAATCGCCTGGCCCCCTTTAGTAAAACCTATATGTCTGCGTAATATTAACAGAAAGTATATATTTGGGGATCAGAGAGAAAGAGAAGCTGCCAAACGAGTTAACAGTGAACCGACAGACTGTACCTCCCCATTGCCCAGCACTGCACCTCCCTATGGCCCAGCACTGCCAAAATAACATCTCTTCTTCCTCTCGCTATCCATCTCCCCCAGCCACCGCGTGCATGTAGCGTTCCGTGCCACGAGAGAAGGACGTAAGTTGAAGACACCGACAACTATGCGACCATGTCTTTGCGTGAAAAATACTACTGTCAGGAAAGCACTTATTACAAAAAGAGGCATTGGCTGATTGACTGTTGTCTTCGACTAATTCTCCGGATAGACAGGCCAATTAATGTGGATTCTGATTAAAATGCCGAGCGAGGAGTGTGGGGGGGGGGGGTCCAAGAAGATCAGCCAGGACAGGGACGACTCGCACGTGGAATGACAAAATAGACTGTTGACCACAGCGCGCGTACATTAAAACAGACTGTTGTTTTGCCTCTCTCCCCTTCCACAACGGCAGTTGTGCTACATCACGTATTCCTACCATCCCGTTGTAGTTCGGTGGGCTTCAGAAAGCGGTTTAAATCGATTATCAATACATTTGGTGAAAGAGGGACACGCGTGGGAGAAATGTGTGACGGCGAGAGACGGGGAAGAGAAAGATGGAAGGAGGTGGGAAGCGAGAGGTAGGGGGAGACATGAGGCAGGGAAAAGTATCTGCGGTCGGACAGGCGGACTGCAATGCAGACACGGGATAGACTGCGCGTGAAGGAACGGCGAGGAACTCAGCCAAAGGCTCATAGCATATTATGTAAAAGAAAACAGGCTGTCTCGAGTAGGCTAGGCTGAGTAAATATTCTATGTAATATAGAAGCGAGAAACAGAAGGTGCGTGAAATTGGGCCGCTCGCATCTAACGCACCTTCCAGTCAAACCACTTAAGTCAAGGCGTGCATTTAAACCCACGGCATTGTTAAAAACGCTTATATAGATAAGGTGGCCCGTGGGCCTGTCAAAATGAGTGATTTAGTGTGCAGGCTGTCCTTTTGTCAAACCCAAAGCCGATAACAAGGCACCGTGTTTTCTCTTTACCGCTCGCTTCATCAGGATAACAGTGTCATGGAAACCAAGGGGAGGTGTCAAATCCAGTCACCAAGGAAAGACTCCAAAAAGTTAATGAGGGACCTTTTACATGCGGTGGGACCCTGAAAGACGTGCGGGAAGTGGCACGCACGCACGCACGCACGCACACACGCACCCACCACCACCACACCCCCTCACCTCCTCTCTCCCTGCCAGTTCCCCCTCTACAATGGTGTCCTCTCCGGTCTCCGGCGGCACTGGAACCTCAGTCTGCATTTTTTTTTAACTCTTATATCCCCCGGCAATCGTCCTCCGGTCAGCCCTCCGGTTAACGGCGGGGGTCCACCCTGGGAGCGGCGGCCCGGGCCCGAGGCTGGGACCACCTCCTGGGAGCGGCGGGAGTCACCCCATCCGCCGCCGCTCGAGATCGGGTTACACTGTGGTGGTGATCGTACAGCCTGCGGCAAATGCGCATTATATACGCCGAGTGAACATCGCCTTTGTCGGGATCCGATTAGTTCATTCTCCCGGTTTGGCTCGAGTGTCCTTCATGCTGTCCATGGTGCCACTATGCCTGTGGTTTGACACGTTCACCTTTCCCCGACTGAGTGAAAGGTTTCCCCTTTACGTTTTCATAATGTGACCGTGATTCGGTCTCGTCGCGCTGGATAACGGTGAAGACTTGTTATGTTGCCTTCGTTCTACGCTCAGGTACAGCGGGGTGTGCATGCGCTCTACGGCCCACGGATCGTTTTCCTTCAGAATGCGCGAGGGAGGGGGAGGCGTAAAGAGCAACGATGCGAAAGATGGATGTTCTGAAGAGGCAGAAGTCTGTTTCTTAATATCAAAGACGAAGTGAACACACACACACCCCCACCAAGATAAACATAGGAAAAACGACACTGGTGGAGTTATTTTGTATTCGTCTCGACGTTTTACGGACACATCCTTCAGTACGTGAACGCCCTCTGACGTCATTCACCACCTGAATATATAAACATTTAGGCCTCCACTTTTTTTTTCCATCAGACGACCACTGAATCTGTCTCGAATATCAATCAAACGGGTCTAATGATCACAGGTGATGATGTCTCGAATGTCAATCAAACGGGTCTTATGATCAGTTAGTATTTCACCAGGACCAAAGAGAGTAGGATACGGACGCAATTTCTAAGTTCCACATGCATTAGCTTAGGAATCGTTCAGTGTTTGCAGCCTATTTGCAAAACATAAAGGTGTGAAGATGTTAACAGAAACACACACTCCCACACCTAAAGCTAACAATGCCTTCTCTCAAAGTGAGTGTTTGCTCAATAAAATCACCAAAGCGCTTCATAACACTTTATTTATTTCTCCAAAAACATCGCTAAAATTGTATTTCAGTAGAAAATCTAAAAAACAATGTCACACGTGCAATATGGGGTACAAGACACACATGGATATAGATTGCAGAGCACAACTGTCATGTGAAGGTAGTTCTCTATGACAGAGCACAACTGTCTTCAGACCCCGGCACATGAAGGTAGTTCTCTATGACAGAGCACAACTGTCTTCAGACCCCGGCACATGAAGGTAGTTCTCTATGACAGAGCACAACTGTCTTCAGACCCTGGCATGTGAAGGTAGTTCTCTATGACAGAGCTCCACTGGTGCAGTACAGCTGGTACACAGTCCGACTCAGTGCCGGACCCAAATTCCTAAAACACAAACAACTGTCATTTGTTTGCTTCTGAATGAACATCGAAAGGCGATTGTCATCGGTAAAACCAATAAGAGACAAAAGGGAACCTTTTCAGTTTTCCATACTGGATGGATGACAGGAGTTTCTCCTTTTCTTGTTCACTGTGGCACTGGTCATAAGCCTTCATCAAACTGGAAGGATGACGGGAAAAGATTGAAAGAATTAAGAATATATTATGTAATCTCTTCCACTGCAAATTCAACCAGCACCATTGTAATGCTTCAAACCCCTCTCCATTTGACGTTGGATCGTTTGAAGGGGAACAGTTATTTGAGGAGAGCAATCCATCATCAGATGTCCATGAGATTGAATCATTAGCAGCAGTACACTGCATCAGCCTTCACTTGGATGAAGGGACCACTAGCGCATCCAAAATCTCACCCTGTTTCTCATATGAGGGACCGTGTGGTCAGTGTAAGGTTGAGGGGGGCTTTGTGTGGTCAGTGTGAGGGACTGTGTGTGGTCAGTGTGAGGGACTGTGTGTGGTCAGTGTAAGGTTGAGGGGGGCTTTGTGTGGTCAGTGTGAGGGACTGTGTGTGGTCAGTGTGAGGGACTGTGTGTGGTCAGTGTGAGGGACTGTGTGTGGTCAGTGTGAGGGACTGTGTGTGGTCAGTGTGAGGGACTATGTGTGGTCAGTGTGAGTAAGAGTGGAGGGACATAACGAATGTAGATGCTTCCACACAGGTGTGCTGCATGATCCAATTAAGCTATTAACATCTTATCATGCTCTGTGAGAGCAGGTTCAGGTGAGCTTGATTTTGGATTAAGATGGCAAAAGGTGTGTGCCAGGATCATATGTTGCCACCAGGGCTCAACCCAATTGGACACCTGTGTTAGATTTTGGACCGACGGGTCAGACCAGGGGTCTCAAACCGGTTCCACGGAGGGCCGAGTGTCTGCAGGTTTTCACTCTCACCTTGTACTTGATTGATTAATTATGTCACTGATTGGTTAGGTCGACCCTCATCTGGTTATTTAGGAACCTGGAACCAATTTACAGGAAAAAACTAAAACCTGCAGACACTCGGCCCTCCGTGGAACCGGTTTGAGACCCCTGGGTTAGACAGTCCGACATGGGGTTAGAACTGGTCTTCACTTTTAAAGTTTAGGCATTAGCGGTCAGGGTTGCGTTTGAGGTTTGGAAACATGGGGTTCTGGGATAGGTTTCAGGTTCCCACAAGGATAGATAAGCGATGTGTTACCTATGTAGAGTAGTGTAGCGCTCCAGTATTGCGGCCGCCTTGTCTCCAGACAGTCCAGAGATTTGCATCAACTGTCTGGCAAACACCTCCCCTACTGTCTGACACTGAAGACAGACAGGGGTTGTTAAAACAAACACACAGCTGACCTTACCCAACAACATGTTGAACTGCATTCACCAAGTTAGCCACAGAGGATCTCTAGTCTGTTTTAAAACAAACCTCAGCGAACACACAGGCCCGATTTGAGATAAGGTGTGCAGAGAGAATAAACCATTCTGATTATGTCTATGTATTCTTTAATATTTTCTGTGTAATGGTGCCGTGGTCACTACTGAAAACAAACTCTTGCCTTGTTCTTCACCGCCCCTTGGTTGAACTCAGTGAAAGACATCAGAGAACAGGATGGATTGGGTCTCCCTACTCCACACTCCTCCTGGTGACCGTCTCCCTCCAGCTCCCGGGAGCGACAGACCAGAGTACGGTTCTAAAAACAGAAGAGACAGATATGATTATGGTTAAGAACTAAAAACCGATCAAAATACGGTTCTAGACCAGAGAAAACAGAGAACAGAAGTCTATAAAAGCTGTGACTGATTTCAGTCCGGTAGGTGGAAGCAGTGGCCCAAAAATGAAGAAACAATGTGCCAGGGTTTACAGTTTGACGACAGCATTGCGTTTGTCACGGTTAGCCTGCAGCTAATGCTAGCGCCTTTGACGCTTCGCTTTTGTCTTCCTGTCGCTGCGGTATCCCAGTATCAGCGATCCGCCATGGTCTCCAACCAGTGTGCCCGCGCTCCAGCGCAGGAACTAATGGCTTCAGATATGCCTCGTAGCTAGGCCAAAGAGGGTCATTAATCTTAGTGGCGTGGGGCTCAGTTCCTTCCCTCCCAGGCATTATGTTGAGAGGGCTGTGCTGTGAATAGCTTAAGTGTTTGCTTGTCATACCGTAGCATTCACTGTTAGCACAGCCAGCCCAAGTCATTACTGTTAAGCTCATCTTCATTCATCGCACAGCACGTTAAAAACGTTCCCCATCGTGTCGTTTCTCCGTTACAGCTCTGAGCGTGCATGAGAGTGGGGTTGGAGGCAACCGAGCGTTGAGTTATGGATGTCAACGTCGTATTGGGGTTGTACAGTGTTCAAGTGAGCCAGGCTAA
The DNA here is from genome assembly GCA_016801125.1 of Novumbra hubbsi. NCBI lineage: Eukaryota > Metazoa > Chordata > Actinopteri > Esociformes > Umbridae > Novumbra > Novumbra hubbsi. The sequence goes on along the minus strand of JACXGK010014969.1, from coordinate 884 downwards.
GGGGTGTTTACCTGGTACAGCCCTGTGAGATATTGAGTCAAGACAGACGTGTTTACGTGGTACAGCCCTGTGAGGTATCGAGTAAAGACAGTGAGGTGTTTACCTTGTACAGCCCAGTAGGATATCAGGTTATGACAGTGAGGTGTTTACCTGGTACAGCCCAGTAGGATATCAGGTTATGACAGTGAGGTGTTTACCTGGTACAGCCTGATGAGGTATCGGGTCATGACAGTGAGGTAGGCTACTGATTCCTTCACATCCTCAACTCTCTTCACAAAGAACCCATCCACCACCTGGAAAGGAATGGAGGAAGGTGAGACCAGGTAGCTGGGGTTTCTGACAACTGAAGTTGAGGAAATGTCAACATCTAGCCCCCCACCATTTGTATTTCTTGACAAATCAGACCATGGGCAAGACTTCCCTACCTGGTGGGAATAAACCCTCTCACTAAACTGCGGGTCCTCAGCGTGAACGTAGAAGCAACATGGTACCTGCGTATTGACCATGGCCTGCTTCAGGGTGGTCTCAGGTAGGCTCAAGTGTGCCCCCGCAGAGCCACACTCCTCTACCAGGTATATCGGCTTCTGAAGACCACACCTCTTCAGACGAAACTGAGATGGAGAGAGAGAGAGAAAAGGAGAGATGAGCTTTAGTGTTTAATATATTAACCAAGCAAGACAGAAGCACAGTGAATTCAAGCATAAAAAGTGATTTCCCTAATCCCTTACTCCTAAACTAATCCTCACCTCAGGCCACCTTTGTGTGTGTTTCGTCAGTGACGACTTTTCCCCCAAATGGCTGTCGTTGAGGTCAAACACAAAACGGTCCTCATGTTTAAAGGAATTTGAATGCACACACACACAGAGACAGACACACACACACAC
>JACXGK010014968.1:0-10939 GCA_016801125.1 Novumbra hubbsi | reverse complement strand
TGATCTTGTAGTTATATTATCTACCTGGCTGGTTCAGAAGGTGATCCTGTAGTTATATTATCTACCTGGCTGGTTCTAAAGCTGACCAGGTAGGTATATTATCTACCTGGCTGGTTCTGAATGTGATCCTGTAGTAATATTATCTACCTGGCTGGTTCTGAAGGTGATCTTGTAGTTATATTATCTACCTGGCTGGTTCTGAAGGTGATCCTGTAGTTATATTATCTACCTGGCTGGTTCTAAAGCTGACCAGGTAGGTATATTATCTACCTGGCTGGTTCTGAATGTGATCCTGTAGTAATATTATCTACCTGGCTGGTTCTGAAGGTGATCTTGTAGTTATTGTAGTGGCTTCTACGCCAACTTCAACCACTACGACCCCCAGCGATAGCCTGCAAGTAATCAACGCACCTGTCCCTGGCTCAGCGCTCCACTTCCCGAGAAGCTTGTCCTTGATCTCACCGCTTGCAAAACGATTTGTTACAATCGAACCGCGAACTCATAAATGATAATACGTAACAACAAAAATAGAGGTGAAGGATAGATATTTGATCGAATCGAATCCAGAGACGAGAGAGAGAGAGCGAGAGAGCGAGAGCGAGAGAGAGGTTGAAAAACTGTGTCGCTTCCTACTATCGCCAGGTCTGCCCCCTTCCCCTACCCATTACGTCCAAATATAGGCGTGGTCAAAAGCGATCCCCCCTCCGTAGCAGCAGGTGTTTCACTAACACCAAATCAAAACGGGCAACAAAACCAACCAAAAGTCTATCTTCTAAAACATTATAATTATTATTGTTTGTAAACATACTCCAAAAGGAATTTGACTCCTACAGTTATATTATCTACCTGGCTGGTTCTGAAGGTGATCCTGTAGTTATATTATCTACCTGGCTGGTTCTAAAGCTGACCAGGTAGGTATAGTATCTACCTAGCTGGTTCTGAATGTGATCCTGTAGTAATATTATCTACCTGCTGGTTCTGAAGGTAATCTGGTAGTAATATAATATACCTGGCTGGTTCTGAAAGTGACCTGGTAGAAATAATATCTACCTGGCTGGTTCTCAAGGTGACCTAGTGGTTATGTTGTCATTTACCTGTCTGGTTCTGAAGGTGACCTAGTAGTTATATTGTCATTTACCTGTCTGGTTCTGAAGGTGACCCGGTAGTTATATTGCATTCCTTCCTTCTCCTTCTCCCTCCCATCGTCCAGCTTTTCTCTCCTGATGCTGACAGCTACAGGCCCCAGGTTCTCATCCACGCCAAAGTAATTGTGGTGCTCTGAAACACAGGCAGCCTCACAGGATTACGAGGGAGACATACAGTAACCACCCACTACCATGAAAACAGATCATTGTAAGACAGACTTTGGAATTTTAGTTTTTTCTGTAAATCACGTGATCTAAATCGGTTGACGCAAATTTGCGTCCATATTTTGACTGAAATCTCTTACAGGCCGTCAGAGGCAATTTTGCGTCGAAAAGCGCACCTGTTACATTTCTATTAATATCTCTGGAATTATTAAATATTGAAGCCTACTGCAAAGTCAGCTGCAAAGAATGACATGTCGGTTGTGTATTTCTATAAAGCAGAAACCTTCCAAATCTCGATCACAAAAACACTGTTTTTCATGATTGCATTAAAAAACTAGACATTTTTTCAGGGGTTAATCTGATCTGATCAGAATATAATAATTTTTTTTATTTTTATGATCCATCACACTTGACATTTTTTAAATGATTTATCACACTAATATAGGGATGCACAATTGTCAATTTTGGTTGATATTGTAAAATTTTCGGAACACTGCAATGCAAATTACTTGTATATTATGTTACACTTTCAAACAATTAAAACATTTTTGTGCTTTTGAACCCCTGGGGATGTCCATATGTAAAATAAGGAGCCCTACGTGTTGGAGAACACTTTGAGCTTCTCAATAAAAACAACTACAGTGGGGCAAAAAAGTATTTAGTCAGCCACCAATTGTTCAATTTCTCCAACTGAAAAAGATGAGAGAGGCTTGTAATTTTCATCATATGTACACTTCAACTATGACAGACAAAATGAAAAAGAAATCCAGAAAATCACATTGTAGGATTTTTAATGAGTTTAATTGCAAATTATGGTGGAAAATAAGTATTTGGTCAATAACAAAAGTTATTGTCTCAATACTTTGTTGTATACCTTTTGTTGGCAATGACAGAGGTCAAACGTTTTCTGTAAGTCTTCACAAGGTTGTCACACACTGTTGCTGGTATTTTGGCCCATTCCTCCATGCAGATCTCCTCTAGAGCAGTGATGTTTTAGGGCTGTTGCTGGGCAACACAGATTTTCAACTCCCTCCAAAGATTTTCTATGGGGTTGAGATCTGGAGACTGGCTAGGCCACTCCAGGACCCTGAAATGCTTCTTACGAAGCCACTCCTTCGTTGCCCGGGGGGTGTGTTTGGGATCATTGTCATGCTGATAGACCCAGCCACGTTTCATCTTCAATGCCCTTGCTGATGGAAGGAGGTTTTCATTCAAAATCTCACGATACATGGCCCCATTCATTCTGTCCTTTACACGGATCAGTCGTATTGGTCCCTTTGCAGAAAAACAGCCCCAAAGCATGATGTTTCCACCCCCATGCTTCACAGTAGGTGAGGTGTTCTTTGGATGCAACTCAGCATTCTTTGTCCTCCAAACACGACGAGTTGAGTTTTTACTAAAAAGTTATATTTTGGTTTCATCTGACCATATGACATTCTCTTAATCTTCTTCTGGATCATCCAAATGCTCTCTAGCGAACTTCAGACGGGCCTGGACATGTACTGGCTTCAGCAGGGGGACACGTCTGGCACTGCAGGATTTGAGTCCCTGGCGGCATAGTATGTTACTGATGGTAGGCTTTGTTACTTTGGTCTCAGCTCTCTGCAGGTCATTCACTAGGTCCCCCCGTGTGGTTCTGGGATTTTTGCTCACCGTTCTTGTGATCATTTTGACCCCACAGGGTGAGATCTTGCGTAGAGCCCCAGATCGAGGGAGATTATCAGTGGTCTTGTATGTCTTCCATTTCCTAATAATTGCTCCCACAGTTGATTTCTTCACACCAAGCTGCTTACCTATTGCAGATTCAGTCTTCCCAGCCTGGTACAGGTCTAAAATTTTGTTTCTGTGTCCTTTGACAGCTCTTTAGTCTTGGCCATAGTGGAGTTTGGAGTGTGACTGTTTGAGGTTGTGGACAGGTGTCTTTTATACTGATAACAAGATCAAACAGGTGCCATTAATACAGGTAACGAGTGGAGGACAGAGGAGCCTCTTAAAGGAGAAGTTACAGGTCTGTGACAGCCAGAAATCTTGCTTGTTTGTAGGTGACCAAATACTTATTTTCCACCATAATTTTCAAATAAATTCATAAAAAATCTTACAATGTGATTTTCTGGATTTCTTTTTCTCATTTTGTCTGTCATAGTTGAAGTTTACCTGTGATGAAAATTACAGGCCGCTCTCATCTTTTTCAGTGGGAGAACTTGCACAATTGGTGGCTGACTAAATACTTTTTTGCCCCACTGTACATGTCAACATACGTTTTTTGTATTCTCTTCACACATTTTCACTAATATAATCAATAAGTCTTCTCAAACAATGTTAACTATTCATTTACACATTTGGGGAGTAGAGGTATTTATACGTTCGGAATGTAGAGGTCTTTACACATTCAGAGGTAGAGGTGTTTACACATTTGGGAGGAAAAGTTCTTTGCATTGTAGGGATGTAGAGGTCTTTACACCTTCGGGATGTAGAGGTCTTCACACATTCAGAAGGTAGAGGTCTTTACACATTTGGGAGGAAGAGGTCTTTACACAATTGGGAGGTAGAGGTCTTTAACATTCGGAAAAAAGAGGTCTTGAACATTTGGGGGTAGAGGTCTTTATACATTTGGGGGGAAGAGGTCTTTAACATTTGGGAGGTAGAGGTCTTTACACATTTGGGAGGTAGAGGTCTTTAACATTTGGGAGGAGGAGGTCTTTACACAATTGGGAGGTAGAGGTCTTTACACATTTGGGAGGTAGAGGTCTTTACACATTTGGAGGTAGAGGTCTTTAACATTTGGGAGAAAGAGGTCTTTAACATTGTAGGGATGTAGAGGTCTTAACATTGTAGGGATGTAGAGGTCTTTACACATTTGGGAGGTAGCGGTCTTTACACATTTGGGAGGAAGAGGTCTTTACACATTTCGGAGGTAGAGGTCTTAGCACTGTTGGGAAGTGGATGTACAACATGTATCGTACTAACTTGGTTATAACATCACTAGCTTTGCAAAAAACTGTCTGCTAGTCAGGCCGGATATCAGAATTTGGTCTCAGCTGGACCTGTAAAGACGTCCACTTGTAGACGTTTTAGAATATCAGAGTCTGTCATTTCTGGTGTAGCAGGGAAACACACCTGTTGCTTTCTAGAAGGCATCATCATAGCCTCTTGAGGAGAGGGAGAAGAGGAGAACAGGAGGAGAGGAGAACAGGAGGAGAGGAGACCAGGAGGAGATGACAGGGGAGTCGGAGAGGAAAACATTCTCTAAAACTAACAAATCACAATACCAGTCAAAGCTGGAGTAAAACCCGGAGGAAGACAGAGAGAGACGTCAGAAGTGACAAAATCGGATACAAAATCACTAACTGCAGGTGAAGAGAGAAAAATGAGAAAAAGGGGGGAGAAGGAGGAATAGAGAGATGCAGCAAAGAGAGAGAACAAGTGGTAGAATGTATTTCATCATCACATGGTTCCTTAGGAAGTGAAGTGGGGGGGAGAGACTTCATGCCATCAGTGGGGGGTGACTTCATGCCATCAGTGGGGAGTGAATTCATGCCATCAGTGGGGGGTGACTTCATGCCATCAGTGGGGAGTGAATTCATGCCATCAGTGGGGGGTGACTTCATGCCATCAGTGGGGAGTGAATTCATGCCATCAGTGGGGAGTGACTTCATGCAAATGAAATCTTGGCGGTGAAAGTCAAAGTAATACATAGCCCAGGGAACATTGGAGCTGTGGCCGTGTGAGACTAGTGAGACACAGCTCATGTTTAGTCTTACCTTTTCCATAGAAGAACTTGTGGTAGTAGTACGCTCCCAGGTCAATGTGTTCAATGATATACCTCTTGACCTTCTCTCTGTGGACAGGCTGACTGTCTCTGGGAACCTCCAGGACCGATACCCCTGCGTTGGTACAGTGGGAGGACAGAGACGACTCGAAGCTGCAGCTCTCTCCTCCGCTGTATGAGGTGCTGTTGGCTCTGGACAGACTGATCCTCCTCTCTCCCTCTCCCCCGATCTCATTGCGGAAGTGGGGGCAGCCCAGGACCATCCCATTGCTCTTTCCATCGCCCTCATCTGGGTTTAGATCTTCTTTGAGGTTCAGGTCCTCTCGGGAGCCCAGAGGAGAATCAAACATGTTTCCACCAGTAGGTGCTGCTGCCACCCCTCCCTCTGCCCCCAGTCCTGCTCCTGCCCCGGGTCCTGCTCCTGCCCCGGGTCCTGCTCCTGCCCCGGGTCCTGCCCCTGCCCCAGGTCCTACCCCTGCCCAAGGTCTTGCTCCTGCCCCAGGTCCTGCCCCAGGTCCTACCCCTGCCCCGGGTCCTACCCCTGCCCCAGGTCCTACCCCTGCCCCAGGTCCTGCCCCAGGTCCTACCCCTGCCCCAGGTCCTGGTCCTGCCCCAGGTCCTGCCCCAGGTCCTACCCCTGCCCCAGGTCCTACCCCTGCCCCAGGTCCTACCCCTGCCCCGGGTCCTACCCCTGCCCAAGGTCCTGCCCCTGCCCCAGGTCCTGCCCCTGCCCCAGGTCCTGCCCCTGCCCCAGGTCCTACCCCTGCCCCTCCACTAGTTCCAGGGTGGTACAGTGAAGCAGCGGAAGCCCCGGTGGTCATGTTCCTCCGCTGGCTGAGAGCGGCCCCACTGGCCACTGCCTCACTGATGTTGAACAGAACACTCTGGACGTCATAGTGGGCAAAACATTTCTGGAAGCTGAGGGGTCTCCGGTCCTCCTGCTCCACGGACAACCTGAACCCGTCACCTGACCAAATATGAAACAAATAAAAGATATTTCAAGAAAACATTTAAGGCTATTTTGGAATGCCTTTATCGTTCCTAAAAGCAGTTAAGATATCTGTAATGTCACAATTCATGAAACATGAGCAGCTGAGGATTTAAATTTTGTGTGATATTTCCGGCAGATCACCTTCACTCTTAATTGTCCTCAGCTTCCTGAAGAGAGACGTTTCAGAGCAGTCGGACATCAGCCGTCCCATGACTCCCTTCTCCCTTTCCTGGCTGTAGAAGAGGGAGGGGTCTGTGTACCCTGACATCCTGACGATCTCCCCCCTGGAGATCTGGGTAGCTACCTGCAGCACAAGGACATGTGATTTAAATGACCAATCAAATACCAGGTTAACCATTCAGCCACAAACATTCATGGATTTAATATTTAATAGAAACATGCAATGTGATAGTAATATGTCAAATGTAATAGTAACATGTCAAATGTAAACATAATTTTGACTTTTATTTTACCATAATAATACAGAGGAATAAAACTGAGCTATAATTATAAAGTCTACAAAGACAGAGATATTGAATACAGACACATTTAAAAACATTAGCATAATATTGCACTGATATAAGTGTCTGGCATAATTAAATTGTTATGCTGAAAGGACAGACATGATGTTTATATAAATACAACAATTTTAATCTTCAGCTTCTTCACAAACTCAACAATGTGTAAAAGACAGAATAACAAATACAGGTTTTCTCTATGCACACGTTTGATTGATACAATATTGTCATAGCCAATAAAAAATGAACGTGTGACAAGAAATCTTGTTTAATTTTCCTTCCTATTTGGACAGTCAATTGCCATTAAATGAAGAACCGCTTTCATTGCAGGGCGGCGATTGTCATTCACACCTTCTCCTTGTAAGGTATTGTTTGTGATTTGCAAATCTACTAAGCCTGTATCCAGTATTTTTCCCCTCATCTTAGATAAGTGTGATCGTCTGTCTTGGTATCCTGACCTGTGCCTGCCTGACCACCCCTCTGGCTTATCCTCTTCCGTACTTTGGCCTCTTGTCTACCGACCTTCCGATCGGCCTTTGACTTCATGCCAGCATATTTTTGTACCTTCCAAAAACCTCCTGCGCTCTGCCCTTGGATCCAGCCATCCATAACCCTCTGTGTGCGTTCTTTACAAGAATACATTGCTTAATTTGATCTAGAGAATACTTAATTTGTTGTTATTTGCATTTAGAACCAAGCTAAGATTCATATTCAAATTGTTTGGAAAACCTATATTTGATATTCTGTCTTTTACACATTGTTGAGTTTGTGAAGAAGCTGAAGATTAAAATAGTTGTATTTATATAAATGCTTTATCAAGCAAGTTAACGGCAGTGTCCAGTACTCTGTCAAACAATGATTTCTCTCATCATTTATAGAAAGATTTAAAAATAACATCAAACCCTGGGGGACCTTTTGATTTAAATTGTTGTTATGGCCTCAGTTCTATCATTAATGTTATTCTGAAACCCTAAAAAGTTAAGACAATTTCTTCAGCAACATGTCATGACCAAATGTAACATAAGCCTTTTATAATTCTAAATAGAGCAACAGGATTTCATTGATCATCCAAGGCATTAGTATAATCCTGAACAACTGTAGCAGCAATAGTACAGTACCCAGGTCAAATAATTAATAATGTCAGTAGTACCTCCACCTTTTCTATAGTGACATCACCGTCACATGTAATAGTAAAAGTAACCAGGTCAAAAACCACACTAATATTTGATCAAAATACAATGATTAACCAATGAGTGCAAATGTTTTTGCAATGCGAGACAATTTAGATATAGTACAATAATTACTAATGTCAGTAGTACCTCATGTACCACATGGCACAGTAACATGTAATTGTAATGTTTGATGTAAAAGTGATATGTAATACTGTGTATGATGTGATTTTATTGCACTATACTTTCTTGAAAGAGATGGAACCCTATTCCCTATGAGACTTAGTAAAGAGGACCACAATGCAGGGAATAGGGTGTGGTTTGGGATGTTGATTACCTGCAGGCTGGGAGAGAGGGAGGAGTCATATCGGTGAAGCAGCTCAGGGAAACCCAGCTGTGGGCGGGGCATGGAGTGATGTGGGCGTGTCAGGGGGTGGAGGGTGTGGTCTAAGGTGTCGTCACGGTAACCCCGTAGCAGGGTGTAGAACCCATCGGTGGTCAGACCCTGCCGGTCAATGGACGAGGTGCTCCCGTACTCCCGGTGGAGAGCAGCGCCGGTATTTGGGTTCACTGCATTCGATTCCATGATGAGGTCTTCGCTGTCGATGTCACTGATGGTCACGTCACTGTTGGAACGCTGCCGAATAGTGTGGATCCCCGCCCCTTTTAGAGGGGAACGACCCAATAGATCAGCCAGACTGTATCTGGGCTCCTCCCCTGTCTCCCCTGTCTCACCGTAGGCGCTGTCTGGAAGGGGCTGGTCACTTGAGTCTACCAGCTCTCCTGAATGGTCCAGAGGCTGCTGGCCATTGTAGAAAGGTGTGATGATGCTTTCATAGTTTGAGGAGTTCTGTGGTCCTCTGTCTTTTCGGGATCCAGAAGGCCAATCGGTTGTCCGGGCCCGGACACCCATCTTGGGCATAGCCGGGTTCCCTGTCCCACCAGGCTTAGCACCATCAGTCTGCTTGCTGGCCTGCGGTGTCCCCTGTGCAGGGAGTCCCATGCTGCCGCTCAAGGCCTTTACTTTCCTGGTAATGAATACCTCAGGCTGAGTTTGCATGGCTCTCTGCCCTCAATCTCCACTTCTCCTCCCAGCAGGTGGATCTGGCGAATCAACAGCACCAGACCTGCAGCCAGATAGCCGCTCCGCACTCAACTTCTCCTACATTATATGAGTCAAGGGAGAGACCAACCGCTGTCACAAGTCCATTGATCACAGAGGTCTTCTGATAGGATGAAGGACACACAGCATCTGACATCCAGGTACCAGCTAGCATCCAAGGAGTGCTGAGGAGATGCAGCAGAGAGCTATATCCTGAAGTCACAGTGTTTATTCATCTTCTTTCATGCGTGTCTGCAAGAAGGGCGATCCTCTCTGTTTACAATTCAAAGTCGGACGGTATTTTCAGAAGAACTGCTGGAGGGGCTGGATCGGATCTGGATTGGATCTATCTGAAATCCAGCTGAACAAAAAATGAAAAAGAAGAAGAGTAGAACGTTACATTTTGAAAAACAACATGGGAGAAGAGGAGAAACTGATTCTGAACTACACCAACCAACAGGTACACTGGACCTGATCTACACCAACCAACAGGTATACTGGACCTGATCTATATCAACCAACAGGTATACTTGATCTGAACTACACCAACCAACAGGTACACTGGATCTGAACTACACCAACCAACAGGTATACTGGATGTGAACTACACCAACCAACAAGTATACTGGATCTGAACTACACAAACCAACAGGTATACTGGATCTGAACTAAAATAACCAACAAGTATACTGGATCTGAACTACACCAACCAACAGGTATACTGGATCTGAACTAAAATAACCAACAAGTATACTGAATCTGAACTACACCAACCAACAGGTATACTGGATCTGAACTAAACCAACCAACAGGTATACTGGATCTAAACTACACCAACCAACAGGTATACTGGATCTGAACTACACCAACCAACAGGTATACTGGATCTGAACTACACCAACCAACAGGTATACTGGATCTGAACTACACCAACCAACAGGTATACTGAATCTGAAGTACACCAACCTACACACTTCGAAAAAAGTGCTGCCTAAAATCTAAACTGCCTAAAATGGTTCTTCAGCTGTTCCCATAGGAGAACCAGGCTTTGTTAATTTTTTTTAAAGATGACAGTCTTGGTGCTGGACTAGCTGATTCTCTCAGATGACTCAGTCTTGAAGCAAGTCTATCTGATTCTCTGAGATGATAAAGAATTAATGGAAGGAATATAGATCATGTCAAAAGGATGTCACACTCACCATGGTCTACTTAATGATGAAAGTAAGATGGGATATAGCCTTCATAGAGTTATTGGAAACATTAAATATAATTTCTTCCACGCAACATGCAGATGTTAGTGTTTTTACCTCAGTGAAAAATACAATCATGTTGCATTTAGGAAACCCCTTAATGTGTATTAGTTGTGAACGTGCATACGATCATATTTGACTATTAAGATGTTTATGTCCCAAACAAACGAGTTAAACCCCCTGTAAATAGCTTAGTTTGACCACCTGACCGCAAATGAAATCAATATTCCAACCGCTAATCAATCCACCAACATTTGAAGAAAGTGCCAGAAAATACTTTTATTGTCATTGTCACGGTGTTGTAGTGCGGCGGAACCAAAAGCGGACATTTTGTAAAGTAAAGGTGATTTAATCCCAAACAACAAGACAAACTCTACACGAACAGTAACCGGAAAATGAAAGGTGCTAAACTAACACAAAACGATATACAAAAAACATATAGAGCATTCACTTAAATGGGAGTTAAACAAAGGACAAACCGTGAGCCGTTGCGACATCAAACACAAACAATAAACCACACCGGGTGTGGCTGTAAAACTAACCTAAGTAGGCTCCCCAATCAGAGTCAACTGATTGCAGCTGCTCTGACTGGGGAGCCCACAACGGCATAGAGATGGCTAGAAGCCTCTCCATGTGCCATGCCCTGAATGGGAGCCCCAAAGCACAGAGATGGCTAGGGGTCCGCATCCAGGACATGACAGAGCCCCCCCCCAAAGCGCGGCCTCCAGGCCGCAAGAGTCAAACAAGGGGGGGAGGGTGGGCAACGGCGGCGGTTCCGCAGAGGACGGCCGCGGCGGCGGTTCCGGCGGGGGCGGCCGTGGCGGTGGCAC
>JACXGK010014967.1:0-10954 GCA_016801125.1 Novumbra hubbsi | reverse complement strand
CCCCCCCCCCCATCCATCCATCCATCCATTCTCCATCCATCCATTCCCCCCCACCATCCATGCATTCACCCCTCCAAAATATAAATTTGTGACAACGTTTTAGCCTGGTTTGTACATTCTGGCCTAATGCTTGAACTTTGTTAATGTCTCCCTTTTGCAATGCAACATTGTCTTTGGCCTGGTTGAGAGGGTTATTTAAGATAGATCAATGGCAGGTTGGTACTGGTCTTTACTTTGCTAGCATAGCTAGTCTCCTGCCGTTTGCAAACCAGGTTCCTCTGCTGAAAAGGCCAACATTTTTGTAGTGGGTAAAACGTACTCATAATGTAGACATATCCTCTGCTTTTGACTGTAGACAATTAGGCATTTCTGGTCAACTTTCATATTGCTTGAATGAGGAAGAACCTTTCTAAATGAACTTGTCTGTTTTTGCAGCAGGCTCAGGCTCGTTCGGAGGAAGAGAATGCTGCCAGAGATTTTAGCTGTCAAAAATGTTAGGCACCTCCTTTTTCACCTATTTTACCGACCCAAAGTCGTCAATTTCTGGCTAAAGTAATTTCTCGTCCGCCCACCTCCAATGAGGCAGTGACACCGTGTGTCCTACGGCACCCAGTTGCTCTGTAAACCCCACAGCCAGTGAATGGAGGACACTCCAGTGTTTTTCACACCCAGCAGATCAAAAGAAACCCCAGCTGTTGTTTACCGCAATCTAATAACGTTGGCCTGCGCAATCTTTGTAGTGTTGCTCCGGGCTGCCTCCCAGAGGCGGCCTCCCAGAGGCCGCCTCCCAACATAACTCTGGGGCAGTGTTATGGTGATGTTACTGTCAGCTGAAAGACGTTTCTTTCATGCGTTGTGTAACGCTTATCATCGGACACACACTTTGTGAAGCGGTTTCTGTCTTGTCCAGCCTCCTCTTTGTCGCTGTGTGTGTCGCTCTTCAATCCCCCGGGCTAAAAATAACCTGGCGTTGCCGTGATTACGGTGGCGGTGGCCTGCCTCCACGCCTCGTCCCCGGCACAGAGCGTTAATAGGAAGAGATTCATCTTTTCTCATCTGTTTGGGTTCCGTTTTTCTCCACCCGGTTGTTTTATAGTATGGGAACATGCTTAGTCACAAGCGAGTAAAGAGGAGGTCGTCCTACTCACCCTTTGCACATTCTCGCTGGTCGTGTTGATGCGGCAGGGAAACCGTTGCGTGCGTGTTTGTTCCAGTTCTCATGCTGTATCTAGACTGCCTTTCCAATGGGCTCTGGATATGCTGAGCATTCAATGCCTCATCAGCTACTGGCCTGTTTTAAACGGCTTACTGGCCTTGGTGAATGGTCACTCTTTAACACACACACACGCACGTTAAACACACAAAGCTTGCGTGCGACACTCCGGATTATGGGAATTGAGCTGTCTGCGTGGTTAATGGGCATTGTACTAACACACCGACAGGCTGGTCTTTGAGCTGTCTGCGTGGTTAATGGGCATTGTACTAACACACCGACGGGCTGGTCTTTGAGCTGTCTGCGTGGTTAATGGGCATTGTACTAACACACCGACGGGCTGGTCTTTGAGCTGTCTGCAGGTTAATGGGCATTGTACTAACACACCGACGGGCTGGTCTTTGAGCTGTCTGCGTGGTCAATGGGCATTGTACTAACACACGGGCTGGTCTTTCCATCGTGTCATGGTTTACTTTCCCTAGGTAATCTTGTTTACTTGCATTGTCTGCATGGTAGAGTACTTTGATTTAATCTGATTGGACAATGAGCGTTTATAAGTACAGAAATGTGCCCTAGACTACATTCGATTAGACCTGTCTGTAGTGTGGTGAAAGCCTTCCATGCTCGGTAGTACACCCGCATACACAGACACACACATACACACACTTCGTCTCCTTCACCTGCTAAAAATAGATGGCTTGTATCATGCAGAAACTATAGGGAACTCAGTGTTGCCCACGTTTATGACAACTTGCCTACGGAGAAGGAGACAGTGAGCCAGGGTTGTGAGGGAAAAAACTGAGGTTCTCTGGCAGTTACTGTGTCTCCTTAATTATTAGTTCGAGGGGGCGGTTGTCGTGTGCCTCTCAAGTCAATTTCCTGTAAGTGGCCAATCTGCTGTTTCTCCTGAGTGTTGTGCTCTCGTGGCTGAACATCAAACGGCTGCTGGTTTCTTGGCTCATTTAGGTGAATTCGCCCGGCGTTTCATGGTTCGTCTCCATAATACCACAATTCACCATGGCCGCACATCGCTGTTCCGTTTCCCTCATCAGAGTGGTCGTACATCTCCTCTTCTCTGCTTAACCTTGTCTGTGTTTGGATCGGGCTATGTTGTAGCAGTACTCTTGTGGAAGCATCCAGATAACAAATGTGAGCCTACTTACTGTTGTCTGTGTTGCATTTTCAGCCATGGTTAAACAATAAATCAGTTTGTGGTAGCGAGCCGTCGCGAGTTGGACGTGGCTAGCCGTCGCGAGTTGGACGTGGCTAGCCGTAGCGTGTTGTACCTTACTAACAGCTCTGTGGTTTACCCCATGTTTTGTCTTTTTGCAACAACACAATGCTTTCATTCCTAAATTGATTTAAATTCTGGGCCATCCTCAACTGAAAAGTCATATGGTCCTATATCAGGGATAGAGAAATCCCCAAATGTCCAGGGAAAATTCATAATCTCTGGCATTAAATTACATTTATTGTTTCTGGGTCATAAGGCCCAGAACATTTATATTTATAGTCGTTTATAGAGTGCCCTTTTTCATAGCGACTTACGAGCAATTACGATTAAGTGCCTTGGTTACAGGCACAACAACAGTGTTACAGGGATTAGAACCAACACTCATCACCATTGTGTACAGCCCTGGCACTCTAGTTATATGACTTCCCTCTGCTGCACCAGCATTACAAGCAAATGCAAGTACAGGTTTTCATCAGATTACTGACACTGTATACTTCCTGAAGTGATTGTGTTTCTTGAATGTTGTTTTGTAAATAATTATTATAGCAATATAATGGGAATTCTTAGAGAATCTTAAAATGTTTGCCCTTAGCTAAAAATAAAGTTTGCCTTTAGCTTTTCCCAGTGTTTACTTTTTTATGTAGCCCATCCTTTTTATTTCACAGACATCAGTCTGACCCTTAAAGCTGCCCGAACCTAATAACATTAGATGTCTTCAGAAAGGTCATTCTGTTTTTTTTATTATTTTAAAGTAATGATGAAATAGTGTCTCGTCTTGTGGACACCTGTTTGTTTGCATGTTGCGTACCCCTCCCAATGTCCAAGTTTGCCATTTGTGCTTTTCTGTTGTTGCAGTTTTAATGTGTTCCGAAACGGTTGTGACCTTGTTCACAGATCTGCACCAACATTTTCCGCACTCTCCCACCGAGTGACAATCCTGATTTTGACCCAGAGGAGGACGAACCCACTCTCGAGGCCTCATGGCCACACATACAGGTATGTCACTTCAACAATACCTGTTCTTAGTACCTGTTATGACTATTTTACTTTGGTCTTATGAGTTGCATGTATATTTCATTTGCGTCATTGATACTATTTACTTTTCCAGCTCGTCTACGAATTCCTCCTGCGATTCTTGGAGAACCCAGACTTTCAGCCCAGCATCGCCAAACGCTACATTGACCAGAAGTTTGTTCTTCAGGTGAGCGTAAGGTTGTACACCTGTTGACCGATCCACTAAACATGGCAAAAGGGTTCTTACAGAGCCAAGGTCCGACCCAGTATTATTGGTGATACTCAGTAATTCCCTGGCATCTGTCGTGTTCTGCTGGTCTTCTGTGGAGCTGAAGGGTTCTTACAGAGCCAAGGTCCGACCCAGTATTATTGGTGATACTCAGTAATTCCCTGGCATCTGTCGTGTTCTGCTGGTCTTCTGTGGAGCTGAAGGGTTCTTACAGAGCCAAGGTCCGACCCAGTATTATTGGTGATACTCAGTAATTCTCTGGCATCTGTCGTGTTCTTTGGGAACGTTAACAGTAGTGCATTCTATTTTTTGCTTAGCTTTTTACAGATATTTTGCCTATGTTTTTACAGTTACATCTGCACTGATTCTAGGTACTTTTTGTCTTTGCATGGTATTTAACTATTCATGAATTATTTACAATTGCAATAATAGGTATGTTGACTGTGAATACACTCTTTTTTCGTTTACGGCAAAGACCTGGGGAATAGTTGAAGAGTAAACCGGGGATGAATCAGCCAATTGGAGAGCTGCTGCCACTATCTTAATTAAGACAAATGTTTGAGCAGTGTATGCTTTTATTGAGCAAGAAGATGTGTGATAG
This sequence comes from Novumbra hubbsi, assembly GCA_016801125.1. Lineage (NCBI taxonomy): Eukaryota > Metazoa > Chordata > Actinopteri > Esociformes > Umbridae > Novumbra > Novumbra hubbsi. The sequence continues at coordinate 6,663 of JACXGK010014967.1, read as the reverse complement.
GTAGGGGAGCAGAAGGGCCTCCCTGAGCCAGTATATCAATGTTGTACCTCCCAGGATGGGTCATGGTCTTTATACACCCAGTAAAATACGAAAACCCTAACCTCTCCTAAGGGACCCCAGGGGTTCATTTATTTGGCATCAAGGTAACTCCCAGTGGACTCGGGACAGTCAATGTCGAGATATGTGCCTCCATTGCCCTTCCGAGATGTGTTTTTGCTTAGTCGGTCATCATCACGTCGATTGCCACTGATGAAGCAGCATTTAACAAATGCTTTATCTTTGTTGACTCAGTTAGTTTCTTTAGCTCTGAACTACCGCACCAAATCCACAGGCAACTGATAATTGCTTGACGAGTTGACTAAGGTGTGTCTGCTAGGTGGTAGAGATTCCTGGGAAGTGGTACAAGAACCCTTGTCCTAATTAACATGACCCGGTTTCACCATGTCACGGTGTGGTCCAACCAAGTGGGTCCCGGGCCGCCCCTGGAATGTTGTCCGTACAGCATCATCCGAGGTGCCCGGGCTGAGTTTCCATGATGCAAGTGGTGTCGTGGGGAAGCTTTAAATAGCTCCCGTTGTTTACTCTGCAGGAAGGGAAAAGGGGATGGTGGTCAGGGGGGGGTGAGCGCTGCCAGGACCGGTGCTGTGTGGTTTGGTTTTTTCCTTTTTTCTGTCACTTTTTCCCCCTCGTCTGCGTGAGATGGCCCTGACGTTGGGAGAGGACCGTGTGATGCGCTTACTTTGGACCATTCATTTATTTATAGGCGAATGTCATTATATCGGTGTGGGCGGTCAGGACAACTGTCAGGCTTAGTTATAGTATAGTCATTGCAATTTGTGATAGCTTATAGTCATGTCGTAGTTATTAGTTATAGTATGTAGTACAGTTATTAGTTGTTATTAGAGTGAGTGGCTTGGTGTATCGCGAGTGGCGTATTTTTTGCAAAGGCTGGTGCAATTCCTGGGTCACTGTTCTATCTGACTGAGAGGATCTGCTGGAACAACACAACGAATTGATCGTTAACAGAATTCAGAATATATAAATGGTTGACTGACTAACAGGCAGGGGTGATTGTCTGACTAATTCTATTGGATGCCTGATGTGACAGTGAATATGAATTGGCCATTTAATGCTTTAAACATTTGTTCTTGTGAGTTCAGTACCTGCTTTGTTGTGCTGGATCTGAACTGGAACCTGGTGTTATGTATTCTCCATAGCGTGTGTGCTACCGTCAGCAACTGCCTTGCAGAGTTTCCTTTCCTAAAACAAGGAGTTTGTGTTGCTTGGCCAGACTGAACCTGAATTCTTAACATCGTTCCATCCGGTAGTAACTCGGTACAAACCTTTGCTGGTATTTCATCAGAATCAGAAAAACTTTATTGCCAAGTACATTTGCACATGCAAGGAATTTTCTATGGTGCAATGGTGCATGACAACAAAACACTGTATGTCGTGACTACATGATGTTAGTGTCTTGTCAGACAGCGATTCCCTGGCTTGTTGGCCGCAGTGGTGGAGTACAGCCCGGTGAGATGCATTGATCGGCTGACCCGGAGCCCAACACGCAGTACTGCGTCCCCCCTGGGCGCCTTGTCTCAGAGACATCATGGGCTCCTCTCGGGTGACCTTGCGCAGCAGAACATGTGACGAATGCTGTCCGCTCGGCGCCCAGGGTTCTGGTACGCTCTGTTGCACAACAGGGGTCAGGTTCAGGACGAACCCTGCCGGGCCCTGGGTGATGTCCTGCTGGTTCGCCTCCGCGACCACTGATGTTGATTGAATATTGACCCTTGCCTCGGGCCTCCTGAATGGCAGAACCATATCTCGTCCTGTGCCATTTCTACTCGGCAACAACGGCTTTTTATGTTGCTTGTTTCCTTGTCCTCTGATTTGAATGGACGTGACGACTGTGGGCCGAATAGCGTGGCGGGTGTTTAACAGAGGAAAAAACTACATTTGGCTGGAAATTATCTTTCTAACGGTAGCAGTGCTTGGGAATAGGTGCCCTTGAGCAATGCACTTAATCCTCATTGCTCTTGTAAATTGGGATGAATAAGACGGTCTGCTAAAATAACAGGCTTCAATGTCAGTGCACTCTCATAGTGGTGACCCTGTTCTAGTAGTGCTGGCAAAACATAAGAAATAAGAAGCCTGTGTTTCAGGTTCTGGCCCACTTCACGCACAGCCAGCTAGGCCGATGCTTCTCCTGCCCTTTAAAAAGTATTGTTACCGTACTAATGATTCATCTCACTGAACGCTGTAAATAGCCTTTTTTATGCTCAGGGTTTGTATCTATATATGAGACCAGAGCCTCTAGGAATACGGGTGTATGTTATATAAGCAGTTGAAAGCCGCCATAAGATTTAATGGGATTATATGTCCACCCTTTGCACCGATGACTAGTAGACAGCACGCATTGGGCCGTATTACTCAGGTTTCGTAATTATGAAAGATGGTACATCTGTGGAAATTCTTTTAATACATGTTTGTGTTCTTTACCCTGTGACTGGGACCTAAGCATATTTATTTATCTCAGGGGTCCCATTCGCAGTTTTGGTAACAGAGGGCCTGGGGATTGTTTTGCTGCTGACACCATGGAGATGGATAGAGCTCAGTCGGAATGGTGGAGTCTGAACTTTGGGAATGCTTTGGAAACTAGCACCTAATGTCTCTCTTTGTCGGTCTCCCTCTGTTTATTTCCGTCCTTGGCAGCTCCTGGAACTGTTTGACAGTGAGGACCCTCGGGAGAGAGACTTCCTGAAGACGGTCCTGCATCGGATTTACGGGAAGTTTCTGGGTTTGCGGGCTTTCATCAGGAAGCAGATCAACAATATCTTCTTGCGGTGAGTGAATAACGAGGCTCCCTTCGTCCTCAGGAGCCAATGGTGGGACTTCCTTCAGATGGACAGGTCACAACTGGGATCCCCGCCCCCCCACATAGTTCGCCCCTTGAATGTCTTCTGTTGTCTTCATTTGGGCCATTGTCTTGCATCGGACGGCAAGACGACTGTCTGCAGGGATCTGTTCAAAAACTTGCAGTGGGGATTCCACAAAGTAGCTCAGTTGATGTGTGTAATTCACAAAGGTGAAATGTGACTCCTCTGAGCACGACTAGAGTTTCCTAAGTGTATGTGGTGTTAGGAAACCTATTTCAAAGGAGTCCCATCTGAGCTGGGGAAAGGCATTGATGGATTCTCTGATAATTTCTCATGCTAAATTGTTGAACAAATTCAACCTACCAAGTGCACTAAATAGAAATGGATCACTTCTCATGGGATGGGTTCAGGTAGTTCTGCTTTTTTGTTCTGTTGCCTCATGAAGATGACCCGTGTGGTTTTGCTCCAGTTGGCTTACCATGCCACAACTGATGATGTCCTCATTTGACACCTCAACTGCCCCCGTTGCCCCTGGGACCCCACACCTGCCAGTTGGCTTCTGTCATCTGGCCTGTTGACATAGTGTTTCCCAGCCGGGTCGTCTCAGTCCACAGCCAGTCCAGTGGCTTGCAGAGTTGAGCCAAAATCCGTGGAAAAGTATATTTCTAAATATAATCAACTATTCAACCCCCATTGGAAATCGGGTTTATTGTCAAAATGTACAGACTTTCAGCTGTTTATAATGAAAAAAATCTAACAAAAGCAATTGAAATAGCTCAATACAATTCTGTTCTGTGGATGAAACAAAATGGGTACTTTTTGGCACGATGGCTCAGCGGTATGTCTGGAGTGGAGTGAGCTGGAAGAAGAATGGGGCTGGGGCTGCTTTGCATCCTCTGGCACTGGAAACCTGCAACATGTGGAAGGCAAAATGGATTAATTGAAGTATCAAGAAATCCTAGGAGAAAACGTCATGCTGTCTGTGAGGAAGCTAAAGCTTGGGTGTAATTGGACCTTCCAACAGGACAATGATCCCAAGCATACCTCAAATTCCACCGAGGCTTGGTTGCAGAAAAAATCCTGGAATCTTACAATGTACTATTGAAAGCCTTCCAGACATACTGCTATTCTGACGGTGTACTTACACTATGAAGACTGAAGCTGCCGGTGTTATTGAGCTTTTTTCTAAACCCCTAAGTCATTGTCTCACTGAGTTTTTACCTTGAGAGATGCGGTACTGAATTAACCATAAGCCACCGCATTGCACAGATTCCTGTTGCCGTAGTTACATAGAAAGTTGCTCCTTGTTGATTGAGGGAGGGGCCTCTGTGAATAGTGGACGTCCCCGCCTTTGTTGACGTTCTACCGCTGGGCCTCCGATCAACATGGATGCCTATTCATCGCCAGCTCTCCTGCATTTGTAAATGTCCCCCAGGTTGTTGTTGCAACTGATGTTGTCAGTCAACTTGCCCAGTAAACAAACAAACAAACACACTCGGGAGGTAGTCCATCCAACTTGGGGGCCTTGGAAGCGGCTCTCAGGAAATCAAAGATAGTTTACCTGAGGAAAGTCATTGTTTATGGGAGGAGCGCTGCTGTGGTCTGGCAATACCTATTAAACACTCTACTGTAGCGGAGTGTTTACTAGGTAAAATCTGACCCTGTACGCATGAATGTTTGCAAAGGAGGCCATTTCAGCGGTGCACAGCTCCTTTCGGCTTTCTGTTTTTATCTCTCCCTCCGTGTCTCTCCCCCTTGTGTTCAGACGGAGACATACACTGGTTGTGGGGTCTGTGGTGGTCTGTAGTCTTGGCTGCATGTTGATGTCTTGGATGTTTGTCCGCTAGGTTCATCTACGAGACGGACCACTTCAACGGGGTGGCAGAGCTCCTGGAGATCCTGGGCAGGTGAGTCCATTGGTCTGAAGCGGGAGGCCATCTGAACGGGACGCCAAACGCACATGAACGGAAAACCACTGTGCAAAACCACGGTCAAGCACATCACGTTTTGTCCCGTGGCACTTGGAAAGAAATCCTACCATGTACACCCAAATGTACCTTTTCTTTTAAATTTGTAATAATTAAAAAAGCTGGTCTATTCTAGCAAGAAATACTCCTTCCACATAATTACTCCCCAGCTAATCACATTATGGGTTAGGGTTTGTTAGCAGGGCCTGGCATACTGTTTTAATTCACTGTGCGTGCGTAGGTGCTATTGCTTGCCTGAAGGTGCTGATTGATTGCTGTTCATGTGTTGCAGCATCATCAATGGTTTCGCCCTGCCGCTGAAGGCCGAACACAAGCAGTTTCTGATGAAGGTGCTCATTCCCATGCATACTGCTAAAGGCCTGGCCCTGTTCCACGCGCAGGTATGCCCTCATACCGCTCACCTGGATACATCTGTTACCCTTTACGGTTTTCTAACTACTGTCATATTCTCATACCACTCACCTGCATTAATCTGTTGCCCTTTACGGTTTTCTAACTACTGTCATATTCTCATACCGCTCACCTGGATTAATCTGTTGCCCTTTAAGGGTTGGTTTAACTAGGGTCATATTCTCACACCTCTCACCTGGATTATTAAATAACATTTTAAATGGTTTAACAACTCCTTTACTAGTGACTGTTGTGTGTCTTTGTTGTCTTAATCTTGGTCTTATTCTGAGCTGGGAAGCCGATTAATCGATTGTTCGGTCCCTGAGCAAGGCAGTTCCCTCATTCTGTCCCCGAGCAAGGCAGTTCCCTCATTCTGTCCCCGAGCAAGGCAGTTCCCTCATTCTGTCCCCGAGCAAGGCAGTTCCCTCATTCTGTCCCCGAGCAAGGCAGTTCCCTCATTCTGTCCCCGAGCGAGGCAGTTCCCCCATTCTGTCCCCGAGCAAGGCAGTTCCCCCATTTTGTCCCCGAGCAAGGCAGTTCCGTCATGGCTTTTATGTCATTGCGGAAAATTACGATATGTTCTTAGTCATAAAGTTCTTTACCTGGTAAAACAAGATTTGACGTTTTATAACTAAGTAATGTAACAGTCATACTGAGAGTTTTAAGTAATTTAAGCTCAAAGTTAATTGTCTGGTTATAAGCCTAGGTATTCATACGCCTCAGTAGGTTAGTCTTAGTGACACCCTAGAAGCCAGAGGAAGCACATCCCTGAAACTATGCATACATCTGTGGACAACAGCGCCACCTGGCTGTAGAGTGAACCTCATTTCTTCTACAGTACATATTACCCTGAAATGTTTCTGTCAATGAGAAGCTAACTGGCCCAACTCTTGGTGTGTTTCAGCTGGCCTACTGTGTGGTCCAGTTCCTGGAGAAGGACCCGACGCTCACGGAGCCGGTACTCTTAACCTGTTGGCCAGACCTTGGCTGTGCTGACGGGTTTTATAAAGTCTGACCAGGATCACAGTAGCTTTTTTAAAACATGTTTTAGTCCAAAATCTCCTGCTCTTGTATGAATCACTGCAACACTATGTTGTACACAATTTGGGCTTACTGACTGAATATAGGCTGTTTTTTGGAACTAAGTGTCCTCTGGTCAATACTCAGGTGATTCGGGGCCTTTTGAAGTTTTGGCCCAAGACCTGTAGCCAGAAGGAGGTATGTCTCTGTCTCTCTGCCTCTATCGGTCTGCCTGCCTGCTTGTGTATGCGTAGCTGTCTGTCTGCCTTGCCGCCTGTCTGTCTGCCTTGCCGCCTGTCTGTCTGCCTTGCCGCCTGTCTGTCTGCCTTGCCGCCTGTCTGTCTGCCTTGCCGCCTGTCTGTCTGCCTGGCCGCCTGTCTGTCTGCCTT
>JACXGK010014966.1:0-10868 GCA_016801125.1 Novumbra hubbsi | reverse complement strand
GCATCACTCAGACCGACAGACACGCATCACTCAGACCGACAGACACGCATCACTCAGACCGACAGACACGCATCACTCAGACCGACAGACACGCATCACTCAGACCGACAGACACGCATCACTCAGACCGACAGACACGCATCACTCAGACCAACAGACACGCATCATCTGCCCGTGTTGCTGAGGTCTGCCGCTTGGCCCCTCCACAGCACCGGTCTGTGTGCCATTCAGGGTTTGCAAACAGGAAACCCTCATCGCTCAGAAAAATGGCTTGGAAATGTTTTTTCCAGATGTCCTAAGACTTGTGCGTAGTTCTGGGAATACAAACTCTCCCGTTGCTAAATGGAGATGTTGCTTTTTTGGTCATGAAAGATTACTTCAATAAAACAGTTCTTCAGCATGCCAAACACATTATAGTTTTGAACAACAATTGTTTGGTTCGTCTAGTCTCTTGTATAACACGTGGGATAAACACATTTGAGGGTTAGGAAATTTGAGATCACAGCATCTTCCCAGGACAATTCACAGAATGAGTGATTCAAAAACAGAAGAAAGCACCTGCAGATCTAAGATAATCTTTGCTGTGTATTTGAGACACACAGAGTGTAACATTTTGGTGTGTCAGATGTTTTCTTCAGAGCCCTGAAACAAACTGAATGCAGGTTTATAATTGCAGTGCATTTTAGATGAATGTTTTTAATAATTATAATTAATAATTATTAAACATTTCTGTGTCTGAATCTAAAAATGCTCCAGGACCAACGTACACTCTGATAGGATAATTGTAGCGGCAATGTATTTTTGTTTTGTGAAGAGTGGGCGGAGCCACCATTTGCGCCGTGTCAAGGCGGATGTGTTCATGATCCTGCGATCAGATGCCCATGAATGGGGTTAAAACCTTGTGATGCTCACAGGTTATAATCTGTTGTAACAATGAACCTTTCAGAAAACCCCCAGAGCTTGATAATTCTGCTACTATAGGTAATTACTTTAGGTCAAATACGGAGTGCTTATACAAGTGTGAAATCAGACCATATCTGGATTTTAGATGGCTGTTTAATAAGCCTATTCAGATATGGAGAACGTTTGTATCACAATCACAGTTATTATAGTTGTTTCTACCACTCACATGTCTATTCTTTGTCACATAGATAAAGTTAATGGCTCGTCGTTGTTTACTTTCCCTTCATCACATAGTCATACTTTGTAGAACGGCATCGCTCCAATCTTCTTTTGGTCATGTGAATTGTCTTTAGCTAAAACATTGGAAGTTATTGAATACGATGTGAATGTGAAAGAGACTTTGTTCTAAACGGCTCCCTAGTCCGTAAACAGTACACTACTTGCTCATCCATATTCCTAGTCCAAAGGTATTGCATTATGGTGAATAGCGTGCCAATTGGGACACGGACTGAGAGAATGTTGACCTGTTCTCCAACAGGTCCATTATAAACAATTATTATGTTGTTGGCGCAGTGTGAAACGTCCATCTTTCTGGGTTCACACCATTCTTATCAGATAATTATACTGTAATTAAATGCATGAATTAAGTATCTCGCACACAGGGCATGTGAGGAATTAGAGAAATGAATGTAGAGCTTCTCATTGTTGTCCTTTTGTTTGTGAGAGGATACTAAATCATATGGCAGAAAAGCTCACACAATGGAACACATGGAATGAAGTTCCGTTGAAATGTCTGCGACTGAGATAATGCAATGGAACACATGGAATGAAGTTCCACTGAAATGTCTGCGACTGAGATAATGCAATGGAACACATGGAATGAAGTTCTGCTGAAATGTCTGCGACTGAGATAATGCAATGGAACACATGGAATGAAGTTCCGCTGAAATGTCTGCAACTGAGATAATGCGATGGATCACACGATTTCATCCGAGGGGTCCATGTGGCCAACCTCTCTCAGGTACTTCATCTATAGGGCACCCGTATACTGCCACCTGTCAGGATTTCATTTCTCAAACATCCACATCTCTCCAGTCAAGAACAGGGGTGCCCAAACCTTTTCCTGGCCAAATGAAAGGTCCTTGTGGGCCAGTAAACAATGTACTAACGTTTATACATACCAACATGTGTATATCTGTCAGTAAATTGTTTACATTGAGTTGCAATGTATGATGGAGATAATTTTGTAAATTACACTTGAATTAGCAACTCTCAGATGTTCATTAAAAAATAAAACATTATTGAGCCACATTAACCCAGACGTCAACAAGCCTATGGGGTTTCTTGAGATACAACATCCAGTGGAAGTATAGGAGATTGTTTCTAGACCTTCTGTGGGGTTTTATAAAAGACAACATCCAGTGGAAAACTAGGAGACTGTTTCTGGACCTCTTGTGTGGTTTCTTAAAACACAACATTCAGTGGAAATATAAGAGACTGTTTCTAGACCTCCTGTGGGGTGTTATAAAAGACAACATCCAGTGGAAATCTAGGAGACTGTTGCTAGACCTCCTGTTGGGTTTCTTATAGACAACATCCAGTGTAAATCTAGGCGACTGTTTCTAAAACTCCTGTTGGGTTTCTTAAAACATAACATCCAATGGAAATCTAGGAGACTTTTTCTTGACCTCCTGTGGAGTTTCCTAAAACATATCATCCACCAGGAATCCTAATGCACGGACTGTTTCTAGAGGTACGGCCTAGCAAGACTAAGCAATGCTTGAACATTGGTTTTAATTATACATTTTGCCATGCATCTTTAAACAATATTCTAACAAATGTACAACTGCAATGTTTGTTTGAGTAAATGTATGAAAAATACAAATATTTTGTCATGAGTATAGCAATGCAACAAATCTTCAATACATATTTGCTGTTTCATAACATTCATTTGTTTAGTTCTTCTTTTTTTTTAACTACTAAAAACAAAGAGTATTGCATCATTCTCTGATATTGCTATATTAATGATTCACAATTACTGACCCTGTCACTGTCAGACCCTGCTGGGACCCCTGTCACTGTCAGACCCTGCTGGGACCCTGTCACTGTCAGACCCTGCTGGGACCATGTCACTGTCTGACCCTGCTAGGACCCCGTCACTGACTGACCCTGCTAGGACCCCTGTCATGGTCTGACCCTGCTAGGACCCCTGTCACTGTCTGACCCTGCTGGGACCCCGTCACTGTCTGACCCTGCTAGGACCCCTGTCATTGTCAGACCCTGCTGGGACCCCTGTCACTGTCAGACCCTGCAGGGACCCCCGTCACTGTCTGACCCTGCTAGGACCCCTGTCACTGTCTGCCCCTGCTAGGACCCTGTCACTGTCTCACCCTGCTAGGACCCCTGTCACTGTCTGACCCTGCTAGGACCCTGTCACTCTCTGACCCTGCTAGGACCACGTTACTGTCTTACCCTGCTGGGACCCCCTTCACTGTCTGACCCTGCTGGGACCCTGTCACTGTCTTACCCTGCTAGGACCCCTGTCACTGTCACACCCTAATAGGACCCCGTCACTGTCTGACCCTGCTAGGACCCCTGTCACTGTCAGACCCTGCTAGGACCCCTGTCACTGTCACACCCTGCTGGGACCCCCTTCACTGTCTGACCCTGCTAGGACCCTGTCACTGTCAGACTCTGCTACTCAAGACATTTGGAATACTTCAATCATCTTAGATGACGTTTTTATAACCAAATTCACCTCCAAAACAGATAAGCACCCCCTTCCCCAGCTGTCGGACCCAGCTGTTAGCTTCTCATCCTGCTAAAACATGATGTGCATAATGTTGTTCACTGGCTGCCACCATATGGATGCAGCGTGTGTTGCATTTCCAACCCATTAACATTAATTCTGATGTCTGTGCATGATAAAGGGTGACTGAAGCAATAGCTTAGTAGGGATCATAAAATCATAATCAATTTAGGTTTCACTTTTATATTTTTGTCATGTCATAATAGTGGTGTAAATCCCGGAAACAACTCACTGCAATATAAAGAACAACAATTTTGTACGTTTTGGAAATATATTTGTTGCTTAATGTTTTATCATGGAACTCTGGAAAACTCTCTAAAAATGTGATCCTTCCATGAAGTCGCTCAGTGTATTTAAGTCACTTGGGAGCCATCCAACACACACACAGCACAGCGCACTGGATCTGTGGGACTCAACCCTCGTGCCCCCCCGTCCTGCATGTTCTAGGTGTTAACCTCTTCCAACACACCTGATTCAAACATGAATCAAACGGGTCGGTATCAAGCTCAGCAGAAGGCTGATAACGACACATTCATGTGAATCAGGTGTGTTGGAAGAGGGTGACATCTAGACCATGCAGGACAGGGAGGCCCTGTCGGCTCAAACATTAGTTTGCTTTTTACACCTAGAAGTATATACCGCACCTTGCTTAGACTGTGTCTGTTCCCCTCCTCCAGGTCTCTTCACCCTCTCTGGGGTAAGTGTCTACATCAGCTACTGCCAACGGGCTCGGGAGCTGTTGGAGCCCGAGATCCTAGCCAGCGTGCATGTGTCCTATGGCTGGTCTCTGGGCCTGGCCTGTTTCTCCTTCGGCCTGGAGGTAGCCGCGGGACTGTTGCTGATGCTGGCAGCACGCAAGGCCTACCTCCCGCGCCACCACGACAACGTGGTCATTATCGCCATGGCCGGGAGAGGGAAGATAGCAGACTGAAACCGGTTTCTCTGTGGTGAGGCGTCCTGTGTACTCTAAAGAACCGGACCGCTGACCGAAACCACTGAGCTAAAGCCCCGGTGCATTGAAATTCCGAAGGACTGTGTTCTAGGCTCGGAATTACAATTTCCCATATTAAGAGTGTCAGAGAATTGCAACCACAGCTTTGCCCACTGAGGTCACATGGTTTCTTTATTGTAAAGAATGCGCAGGGCTAGTTAGTTGGAAATGTTTCAAATAAACATGATTTTAACACCACAATTGAATATTGGAGGTAAATAATAAATAAAAAACATGTTACAAAAATTTACAATCACAAATGAAATGTATTATTATTATAAGGACTTAAATATGAAAAACAAAAGTTTCTTTATTGTTGTTAGGCTTCCCAACAATAAATAAAATACATTTTGAACATAACATATGTAAACAATTAAAATGGGTGAATGTTCCAACCTGCATGAATTTCATTACTGCAAATCATGCTATCAATAGTGACAAGGACACTAGCAAAACTAAATTCCAGAGAAGAAACAGTAAAGAAGGATAGGAAGAGTGCAATTGTCTGGCTACCACCTGCAAAACCATTTTTTTGGGGGGGTTGTCTTGCTGTTACCTCTCCAGTGCACCTGTCACTTTCACTTGCACCAAAACAAGTGACATTGATTCACAATCGCTTCTGGTTTCTAACTGGACCAATTGATATAATAGAAGTTTGATTGACTTGGTGTGATACTGTGATGATTAAGTGCTCCCTTATTCTTTTAAGCAGTGTATTCATTTTGATAAAAGAAACACAAAATGTTAATCACCAACACATGACTGCTGTTAGGAAATGAGAACCACTGAATAAACTGTTAATGTCACAGCATTTACAGTATTTAACAGCATTTTGTTATTGTTTTTCATCTCTGTAATTGTGTATGTAATGATAATATCTATTGTAATAATTTATATGAAAAAATAAATGTTTATTGTTAAGGAGGCAAGTGACTGCTTTGTACTTGCTTGTGTTTTTACAATGTTCTATTTCATGTGTTGCTACCGTAAAAAACCGTGGCATTTAGTGATGATATGAAGAACATTGTTAAGCCTAAACAAGGCATTTCTCAGGCCTAGTGTAAAGCCTAAACATACTTAATTTTGATTGCCCTGCCATTTCAAAGAAAACATAAGTCAAGGGACTAGGGGTCCTTCCTCTGCTCCAAGGTCCAGTTCTGACGCTCTTGTGCCCATTGTAGGAGCTTTCTACGTGGACAAGGGTCATCATGGCCCTCTGACCGGTCTGAGCCTACACAGCCTGGTCTTTGACCGGAAAAAGCTAATACCAACTATAAAGCACGGAGATATTGGAATTATGGTTTAGCTGCTTTGCTTTCAGCTAAATGGGGTTTACCATTACCTTAGCAGAATGCACCACAAGGAGAGAATTAAATTATAAAGAATTCTGTAAAAATTTACAAAAAATTCATGGCATACACAATTTAAAAGGGAACACATTGTATGTAGCCAGTCAGTGGAAGGGAAAAATCCCCATCAATAAGTGCACTTACAGATAAATCATTTAAATTAATAGTTGGAGCTAATAAATAACAGTAAATCTGTATCTGCAGTTGTCTGGAACAAGGATTGTGGTTTTGCTTTAGGATGCTCATAGACTGATCTACAGATGTAAAGGTAAGCACACAATGCTGCTGGAAAATGTGGCTATTTTTTATTTAGCCTTTTGTATAGAAAATAAGAAATGCATAACATACTTCAAAAGATATATATAATTTTGAGAAAACATGTCTCCTCCAGGTCTTGATGTGCCGCAAGGTGCTCTTCTATCTTTCTATCTTATCTGACTTCTTATCATGGGGTGGCAGAGATTTCCGTGGGGTCACGGAAATGTTAAGTAAGTTGAGCGTCGCAGCTCCTGTTCTGAACGTGTCCATACTGTGTACCCCCCCTCCCCCCGGAGAGCTCAGAGCCCTCAAAATATCTACTTCTCACATTAAGACCAGCATTGATGCAGTCATCCTCTCCTCCACTCAGAGCAAAGAGAGACTGACATCCAGTCATCAACATGCACAGACACACATCCTGTATTTACGGTGAGTGGAAGGTCACTGGTAAAAACAAAGAACAATAAAGGCTCCTATTGGCTGCCTCGTGGACTTCTTTTAGATTGGTCACCCTTACTCCATAATATGGGAGAGGACGGAAACCTATAAAACCTAAACATTTTTAGCTTAGGCTATAGACATTGATATCAAAAGCAACACTAACATTTAATCTTACATGATCCTAAATCTATAAGCTAAGAGCCTTTTATATTTTTGATCCAAGTTTTTTCAAATACATTTTAGCCATGATCCAGTTAACCCCGTAAAGGTCTAAGGCCTTCTTGGGATTTTTAAATCCGCCTGGCACTTTCTTGACCTTTTGACCTCTTAAGAGGTCATCCTTTATAGTAGAATGATGTCTTTTATATTGTGGATTCTCAAAACCCTTAACTAGAAGGTGACAGATAATAATAGATAACATTGTTTGAGAAGACTCCATGAATATATTGCTGAAAATGTATGAAGAGAATATAAAACTTAGTCATGATGTTGTAGGTTGACATAAGGTTTTTTAAGAAACCCATAGTATACTACAACAGTTAGGCTGTTTTATTTCACATTTGGATATCCCCAGGGGTTCAAAACAAAAAGTTGTTCATTGTACAGAAATATAACATAATAAACAGAAAACCGGCAATATTTCTTTCAAAAACCATAAAATATCAACCAAAATTGACAAATTTGGGTCCCTGTATCAGTTTGACAGAACAATTTATACAGCAATCCAAGATCAGATTTGGTTCTGGTCAGATTTGACCAGATGGCTTCTACTTTACAAAAATACATAAACAACATGTAATTATTTGCGTCTGTCCTCTACACCGGGGAAACCAGTCTGGAGAATTGAATAGAAATGTAACGGATGCGCTTTTCAAAGCAATTTCCTACAGGCATGCTACATGTCTTTTTGTTTTAACTTTACTTTTGAAGTTTTTTGTGAATAATTTTTTTGTATTTGGAGAAACACAGGTTGCAACACTGATTAATTGTTTGTTTGAACCATTAAAGGGTGCTTTGCTAATCGTGGCCAGCTGAATGCTTCTGTCCACTTTCTAAGGCAAGCTTTTCCTCTAGACATTGAAGATGTGTCACAAGCCTTCGTAATACAATCCCCTACCAACCCCAGTAATTAACCATCCAGGTTGACTGGTCCAGGCGGTACTTGGTCAACACTGTCTGATATGGATTTTGTTCAAGGTTTATGTCCCTAGAGTTGACAAATGTGTGGTAGCAGTGCCGCCGTGGTAGCCTTCTGTTTGATTCATCACTGTTTCTCGTTTCCCCCACAACCCATTCATTACCGTAGGGATGTTACCTAAAACAACGTCAGTCCACAACAAGGTATTGCTCACTTTCCTCACGTCCCACTGCGTCTAACTGAAGTGGGTGTCCGTTTGTAACTCAAACCTTCAGTCCCCTCTTCTATGGCGATACAACTTCAGAAAAAAGACACTGGCATCTCTGAGCAAATTCCAAAGTCCTGAAACCCGTGAAAGTTGCAGATAAAAAAGGGCTCATAATGTATTTGGAGACATGTTTTATGTAATCCGGTCTAGATCTTCCATGTCTGTCATTTTTATTTTGTGAAAAAACGTCTAAAGCTTTTTTGAATAAACAAGTCATTTCAGAATAGACTGCAGAAAATAATACTACAGGAACTAGAGTGTACACCGCTAGTCTAGCAAACACATGTTTCTAAGGGGAGGATGCAGTACATCAGTCTAATTGGGGGCATGATGTCATTACAATCAGAGCCGGTCCTAGGCATAAGCAACATAAGGGGCTACTTAGGGCCCTCGTCCACCAGGGGGCCCTGGCACTGATTACAGTGGTAACGAGAACATCTGCTGCACTCACACTAAATGCACCTCCTCCTTTGCAGCACAGCCAGAAAATGTGAGTAACTGCACAAATGCCAAATTATATCCCCAATATTGGAGATTTAGGAATGATTACCTGATCCAAGGACGGCAACAGACACGCAAATCCACTCCTGATTTGGGGAGGCAGTGACGTAAATGAACAGTAAAAGATTCTTTAATTACTTGATATGTTACACCAGAGGAGACTTTCAAGGCACTAACGCATAAAAGGCTCCATTACATTGGATATGAACTCCAGATTGAAGGCGCTGTAAACTATTTTGTGTTGTTTGGTAGCTTTATTGCAACTAATAGGTTCTCATTCATTAAAAACAGAGAGAAAATTACCTGTCATATGGCAATCACTGTACTACTCAATTAACTGTTGTTGTCAGGGCTAAGAGGTCTCACTGTTGTTAACTTTTTTAAGCTTATTGATAAATGTTTTATTGTTTAAACAAGTAAAAAATATATTCAAATTGTACTAGTGTCAATGTTGATTAATATGTCCTACAACTGTTGTTGCATTTTTAGCTCTTAAGCAAATCTATAATATGTTTAATGTGATATTCACTCTCATATATCAGCCATGTGAAATAATTTAGCACCTCATAATGTTACTAATTGCCAATGCAACCTGAGGGCTGGAGTATGATTTATATAATGTCCACTTTAAGCACTTCTGTTTAATACTTATTCTCATATTCTTTAGTGCAAAAATTGCCTTTATGGAGTCTCTTGTCTAGGCACTTCCAGCCAATGAAAAGCATGTTGGGGCAGTGTGTTTGGGGTCATTGTCTTGCTGTAGGCTGATGTGCTGTGAATGCATTGGCAGTCATTTGTCTTTAATATGGTAAACAGGATGTTTCTGTACTCTTCAGAATGAATTCTGTCAGTGGGCCAAGTGAGTTGGTATTTATTAGATTTTTTGAGTTTGTAATCAATAAAAAAAAAATCTCCATTGTTGGTAACTATTCTTCTTTGTCATGTCTATCCAGAATACTATCCAGAATATTATCCAGAATATTATCCAGAATACTCTTTAGCTCCCAACTGGGTCATCCATGGCCTGCTAGGCGTGTAACAACACATTATGTATTAACACAGCATTATGTGATAACACAGCATTATGTGATAACACAGCATTATGTGATAACACAGCATTATGTATTAACACAGCATTATGGGATAACACAGCATTATGTGATAACACAGCATTATGTGATAACACAGCATTATGTGATAACACAGCATTATGTATTAACACAGCATTATGTAATAACACAGCATTATGTATTAACACAGCATTATGTAATAACACAGCATTATGTATTAACACAGCATTATGTGATAACACAGCATTATGTGATAACACAGCATTATGTATTAACACAGCATTATGTATTAACACAGCATTATGTATTAACACAGCATTATGTATTAACACAGCATTATGGAATAACACAGCATTATGTATTAACACAGCATTATGGAATAACTTCACAAAATGTAAAACATTTCAAACATTATGTGATAATGCCCGCATTTTGGAATAATCTTCCGCGTTATGTAATGAACAGCTTGAATGAATGAAATATATAAGCAATTTCCCAGCATTTTTTTAAAAATGTATACCTCATTTGGTGATTGTTCGAGAATGTAGGAGTTGGACATTTTATCATACGGTGCCTTATGTAATAACCAAACAAATTGGATTTCTTCATTAATTTATGTCTTCTTTATGCATTACAGCATTAATCATACTGACTCAAAATGTATTTGAAAAAAATCTATTAGTATAGTATGTTTCTATTATCTTGCATTGGTCAAAACTACATCAAGTGTCATTGCATTCCTTATTGGAATACTAACTATACTTGAGCAATCAACTGTACGAGTAGACACACATTTCAGGACACGTGTGTGTGCATGCATGTACTCACACAGCTCTCCCATTAAGGATCATGCCCATTTTGACTATACAAAAATTCACAATATATTTTCTGTTGTTAACCACACTGTAGTGGTTACCAACACGTAGTGTGAACATATAGACCAGGGGTGGGCAAATATTTTGGCTCGGGGGCCACATCAGGATTTTGAAATGAAATGGAGGGCCACATTTGTTTTTGTACTTTGTTAATCATAATTGATTTGGAGGCCAGAAATGGTCAAACGTTAAAACTTACATTACATATGTACAGTAGATCCCATATAAGGTGTAAATAGTAAAAAATCTGACTCAGATGTATAAG
>JACXGK010014965.1:0-10943 GCA_016801125.1 Novumbra hubbsi | reverse complement strand
CATCTCCATCTCTCTTCATTCTCAGATGTTCCTCATCTCCATCTCTCTTTATTACAGCAGACCAGTAGTCCATTGTGCATAATGCATTACGTTTGGTGGAGATGTTCCTCATCTCCATCTCTCTTCATTCTCAGATGTTCCTCATCTCCATCTCTCTTTATTACAGCAGACCAGTAGTCCATTGTGCATAATGCATTACGTTTGGTGGAGATGTTCCTCATCTCCATCGCTCTTTATTCTCAGATGTTCCTCATCTCTATCTTTCTTTATTTTCAGATGTTCTTCATCTCCATCTCTCTTTTTATTCTCAGATGGTCCTCATCTCAATCTCTATTTTCAGATGTTCCTCATCTCCATGTCTCCCTCCATTCGTTCCTCCCTCAGAGACCTAAACCAATATGGCTAACCGAACCCATAAACCTGGGGCAAAGATGATTCCAATACCTATGTTGGCTAGAGAGCTTTGACCTGATGAGTAAAGCGCCCCTGGCCTCCACAGGGACATCCAGTATACATCTATCATCTTCCCTGTATGAACATGAAGTGCTCTGTGACTGGCATCCATGGTGGGCTGCTCTCTGCTCCCCAAGACCCCACACCGCACGCCTGCAGCACTACTACTCGCAGGCCGAAGGCCACGCTGGGGATTATTGGGGAATTTTAGCATTGTTATTGCTGAAAATGTCCATAATAAATCTGCTGTAATAGTGGAACGATGACATTTCGCAGTATCACTTACTTGCCAGTGTTGTGAATGGCTGGGATATTTGCGTAATTATATTCGTGTTACTATCTTAATCGCTGTGAAATTTATTTTATATAAGCAAAAGTATCGTTTTTATAGCGGTTAAGAACTGACGGACGTAAGCAAAGGAAAAAATATCTGTATTCACAATATGGCAAGGGGGAGAAACAGACTGACAGAGCCACAGACAGAGAGAGACACAGAGATAGAGAAACAGACAGAGAGCCACAGATTGAGATAGAGAAACAGACTGACATAGCCACAGACAGAGAGAGACACTGTTACAGAGAAACAAACTGACAGAGGCACAGAGACACATAGATAGACAGAGAGCCACAGATATAGAAAAACAGACTGACAGAGCCAAAGACAGAGAGAAACACAGATATAGAGAAACTGAGTGACAGAGCCACAGACAATTAGAGACACAAAGATAGAGTAACAGACTGACAGAACCACAGACAAAGAAAGACACAAAGATAAAGAAACAGACTGGCAGGGCCACAGACAGAGAGACAGAGACAGAGAAACAGACTGAGATAGCCACAGACAAACATGTAGTATATACCAGCACTAAAGATAGAGTCGGTATAAATTTGGTGCTACAGTACTTAAAAATAAAATAGGGAGCAGATCCTCTTTTGTTCTGCATAAATGCCAATTACCTAATTCTCTCTAGCATACAAATTACCTCAAATGAGGGCACGGCAGATTGCTCATCCAGCTCGGTGCTGTGCAGTGTCGCTCCCAGTGACAACAAGGGTAAGTTTTGGGACAATTCTCTACTTAACAGTTTCATCAAGCTCTATTAAAAGGGGAAACAAATAGCTAATAATTATTCGGAAAAATATAAAATCACTTAGCCTGCAGACCCTGCATACTTCATTCCCTACTCCAGATGCCCAAAAGGATAACACTCAAGAATTCAATATTATGGAGCTGTAGCATTTACAACCAGCCAATAATATGTCCGTTTAACAGCGTCCTTTCCTTTCTATATCTTGAAATGCAATTAAGAGTGGCCATTTACCATCCGACCAGTCTGGACAAATGTTGGCGTTCCCCTCCGTTTCTTACTCAGCTGCAGTCTGGCCACAGGGGTGTGAGCAGGACTCCCGTGCCTTCCCTCCCAGCCCGCTGACACTGGGTTAGAAAGGCCAGAGCACTGACATTTTACAAGTTATCCCCTCCGCACATATTAGCGGTGATACAGCCCCATCTAAACCAATAGCCATTGGACGTTTACCGGGGACCTTGTTCCCTGGCAGTACAGAGCGCTGAGGGGAATACGAATAGGAGGTCACGGACCCTCTCACGTATGCAGATCCAGTGCTCCCTCTGCGCTGGCCTGACATGTTATTACACTTGATACGGTGTGGTGTGGTGTGGTGTGTGTGTGTGTGTGTGTCATAATCCTTCGGGTGGGTCTGACTCAGAGGTCCTTGCCACGGACGTCCACTCGAGGAAGTGACCTCGCTAATGAAGGGCGAAAGGCGCTAGAGTTGGGTTTCACGGGGCACACCTTTGTCTGAGCATACTAATTGCCATGGTGACGTGAAGGTCAGAGGGGAGAGAGTATGAGCAGACTGATGGGAAAACAACCGTTTGTTTCATAGACCCCTCTCTGTACCACTCCGGGCTCTGCCAACACAGCCAACTGGTTGAGAAGGCTGTAGAAGAACAGCACTACAATGTAGCAGAGAAAGAGACGAGTGGCGCAACTTGGAACACTAATATGAGATGTAGAATTTGGGAAGAGATTCTATTTTATCCCAAAGTCTTGAAGGGCCGTCACTTAAAGAAGCGCGAATCAGCCCAAGATGTGGTACGCTTCCTCTGGGGATGACAGCAAAAATCTGTCAGAACGAAGATTCAAAGCCGACGTGATCTCTTTGGATTACAAACAGAACATGGCTGTGGAATCCGCCTTCCAAAGGATCTACATGAGAGCCACCAGAAGAGGGGCTTTGTCATCCCGGCAGCAGAGTATCAACCAACGTCTGTGACAGTGATGGAAGACGGATGAGGGTGCCAACCTGTCAATCAAAACACATCCACACTGTGTGTGTGTGTGAGTGTGTGTGACAGAGAGATGCCACGGGCGTGCTTTCCCCTGGTTCCCAAATGAACTACAAAACAAAAACATTTATTTCCCCTTCCTGTAATATCAAAGACATCCTACATGACGGACAGGTTATCGTTTCCCTTCCTGTAATATCAAAGACATCCTACATGACGGACAGGTTATCGTTTCCCTTCCTGTAATATGAAAGGCATCCTACATGACGGACAGGTTATCGTTTCCCTTCCTGTAATATCAAAGACATCCTACATGATGGACAGGTTATCGTTTCCCTTCCTGTATCATCAAAGACAACCTACACGACAGACAGGTTATCGTTTCCCTTTCTGTATTATCAAAGACATCCTACATGACAGACAGGTTATCGTTTCCCGTTCTGTATTATCAAAGACATCCTACATGATGGACAGGTTATCGTTTCCCTTCCAGTATCATCAAAGACATCCTACATGACGGACAGGTTATCGTTTCCCTTCCTGTATCATCAAAGACATCCTACATGACGGACAGGTAGTATAATAGTAGTAATAATGGCTGTAACTGCCCATTACTGTAGCTTCATTTATTTTCTTTGATTAAATATATCAGTTGCATATTCTTTTTCTATTACAATGTTTTATTAAGTAATTACTGCTCAATAGCTGGCAGCCGGCCACTAGTTGCAACCGGACTACAAAGTAAGGTTATCTGTTACACCGGCTAGATATGCTAGCAAGCTGTTTAGCGCTGAGCTGTCGGAAAAACATTGAGCCAAGAGAGAATTTCTCTTCAATCTGATGATAAATGTTTTTTCATCCATAATGAAGTCCATTAGGAAAAGAAGAAGTAATCAATAATCATGCTTTCTGCTACAACAAACACCCGCTAACAATACTGCTTGCCTAAATGTGAGCATGTTTAAAAAATGTATATGAATGAATATTCTTCGTTCAACATTTACTCTATAATCTCTGGAAATTTAATAAGCATTTTACAGGTGTAAAAATTAGAAACTCATATATCAGACGAAATTTTCAGCTCAAATATTCAATATTGTAAGTACAAAGATAAAAACGCTAATTGCGTCACACGTTTTTATTACAATCTTTTATTAAAGATAGTGAATACCTATTATGTACTGATCCCATTCAGACACACTAGCAGGTGTTTAACATTGGGCTGTAAGGGTTAATACATTCCTTCTTTGCGTTCCCAGAGGAAAGACGCCACTCTAGGATGCAGAGTAAAAAAAAAAAAAAAGAGAGAAAAGAAGTACACCTGCATCCATTACCAGGTTGCCTTTGAAAGTGATTTTCATCTTAAGGGACCTCATGGGAAAATCAAAATGCAATAAAAGAAACCTTGATTGTGTAGAGGAGAGTAAACAAGCTATAACACAGGATCGACCACCTAACAAGCATAAGAATGCAAACAGAACACATCATTATCTAACTATATGAAAGGCTTCCGAGGCGTGATTCTCAGAACTCGCTTTGACAGACTCCTTGAGGCAGTGAGTGTGAGAGCTAGCTCTCTTCAAGCCCCACTGCCCTCTACCCTGCCCATTGATTTTTCTGTCTCGGCGCTTGTTTCTCCTATTTACACTCCTTGTTGCCTATGGAGAACGTGTTATGGCAAATTGTATCCTACAGTATCCGTTTGCCTGAAACACTACATGTAGTGCATGCCACTAAGGTACCGGGCTGCATATACCAGCCTGTCATCTTCAAGTGTGAATGCATTTTTTTCTTGTCATCTGAAGAGAGTAATAGTGGATACCCATCATGGCTGCTATTTCAGTCATGAGTGGGATATGAGTGAATATATGTATTTAGGACGGCAGGCAATCTTCGCAGAAAGAAATCCTCTGGGAAGCAGCTTTTCCTTCTCCTTATTTCATAGGCGTTCCCAAATTATTATGTCCCGTTTTGCAATCCTACACCGCAAGACATGACAGACCGCTGTCCATTTCGGATTCCTTTCAGCGACAGAAAGTGGAGGGAGATTCCCGGACTTATAAACAAAAAGGCAACCTAGAAATGCAACCATCAGCCACGTCTAAATAAGCGTGATTCAATAAGAAAGCGCTGGACTACAATAAGCGGAAGCCAAACCGAGGGCTGGAGCGTGGTGGGGGGCGACGCCAGGTGAGTACTGCCGTTAATGGAGGAGGATCACCAGGGAAGCAGGCTGGTGCACAAGCAGCAGCACAGTACTTAACAGCTCAGGGGGGGGCTGGGGAGCATTCTGCCCCTCTCAGCAAAAGTCAAGACAATGCAGATGTGAAATTATCTGTTCGAATGTGTGAGAGAGAGAGAGAGTGACGGAGAGGAACATTTTTTATAGTCATTTCTTTTTTTATATATATATATACATATATATACATAAACAAACCAAAAAGGTATGTGCGTGTGTGTATATATATATATACAAACATAGAAAGAAATACAGAGAGAGACAGACAGACAGACAAAGAGAGAGACAGACAAAGAGAGAGACAGACAGAGATGGAGAGAAAGACAGAGATAGCGAGCTAAAGGCCATGAAGGGCTTGACTGGTCGGTGTTAGCCTCGCGGCTTCCCGGCTAAACGCGTCGTTAGCGCTCCCTGAAGAGAGTGTTGGGGTTTGGGGTGAACGCGAGGTGTGCTGTATCTGTTAGTCTTCATGAGGCCCCCACGTTGCACTAGAGGCCAAAGTGAAAGGGCGTCCAATCCGCGTCCCCTCCTGTTCTGCTCCAGCAGAGCGAGCTGAGGTAACGGTAAAAGTGAGGTGGTTGGCTTACCTCCCAGGATTAAGTGCTTCCCAAAGCCTGACACTGCCTTAAAATAACCAGCCCGGCAGCGCCAACACAACTCTATGGAGCTGGGGAGCTCAGTGCTAACGAAGGTACTGTTGCACTCAACTGACACATGAGAGCGGCTATTAAATCTGGATTCCAGCTAGAGCCTTGCCTGACCATTAGCTTTGGTGTTCAGGAAACATTGAAAAGATCAACTGCGGTAACTCATAATGACATGCAGGTATAAACCCACTGGTATGAGCCTATTGGTGTAGACCCACTGGTATAAACCCACTGGTATAGACACAGTGTAAATAAGTGTATGTTTGGTGTAGGAGCTCTCAGTGGTGAGACACAATGCCTGGATACACACACACAGAAAGACAGACAAAGGGAGGCAGAGCACATACAGCCCCTCGGAGTGGCTGACCGTCTCCTTATATGGACAAATCCCCAGTTGTGCTGAAGGCTAACTGGACGGTTCTGAGGAGCTGTCAGCCATGACCAGGTTATTCTGAGCAGTACCACTGTACTGATCGTCCATCCATAGTAATCTGTACTCGCTCAGAGACTGAGGATCTGCCGACCAGGTCAGTGTTATTACACATCTAAGGACCAGCTAGTGTCATGTTATTACACATCTAAGGACCAACTAGTGTCATGTTATTACACATCTAAGGACCAACTAGTGTCATGTTATTACACATCTAAGGACCAACTAGTGTCATGTTATTACACATCTAAGGACCAACTAGTGTCATGTTATTACACATCTAAGGACAAACTACATTCATGTTATTACACATCTAAGGACAAACTACATTCATGTTATCACATAGCCCAATGTCTAGGGACAAACTTGATTCATGTTATCACATAGCCCAACGTCTAGGGACAAACTAGATTCATGTTATCACATAGCCCAATGACTAAGGACCAACTAGATTCCACAGGCATTGACACAGTGTTAATCCCAACACAATTGGTCAGCATTATACAACACTGTTGGTATTCTTAACATAATTTCCATTCAACATCATTGCACAATTCACTGAATGGGCTGTGCACAGACTGAACTTGGATCAGGATAACACATCAGCTGACTAAAATGTACAACAGAAAGTGTATGTTGCCAGGCTATGCATAGTGTTTCCAGATACAGAGGCTATGTTGACCACACAGCTCATACGTACATGATATATGGATGGTATGTGCATTGGAAACACAATATTCAGCAACCAACCACAGGGCCTCTGTGCAGAATCCGGAAATCCCACACGCTACAGATTAGAAGGAAACCCATATGTTCTATTGATACGGCATGAAACAGGATGAGGCAAGACAAGCTGCAACCGAGGACCTCCTCGCCTCTCCTCTCCCTCCCTCTCCGATATCGCTCCTCAATATGCCCCTCCCTTCCCTTGTGCCCGGCCACCTTCATGTTGATTGGCAGAACAGGAAGTTCACTGACAAATTGCGCGGCAGGGATAGGCTGGAGTAGAGGGACACATGGCTGCGAGCTAGGTGGAAGGCCAGTGGAGGTGTGTCACGGTGTAACCAACATACAGAGGGAAATAAACAGCATGTCTATTCCTCAGACCTACATCAGACCCTACACACCCCAGCCGTTGAGATGGTCCAGCCTTCATTTTGGGCTGCTTTATTGCATGGTTCCTTCACGGCCCCAAGCAGTGGTTGAATCATTAACGCGTTAGAGGTTTTAGCATATAAATACTCCACAGGACTGGAACAAACAGGCACCAACACAAAAAACAAACCCGGCTAAATTTAGAACTTTTTCCATGTGGTAGCAAAGTCATAGAGCATGACACAGTGCCTTGGGAAAGGAGATGGAAGGGGAGAGGGAGACAGGAACAGAGGGAGACAGGAACAGAGGGAGACAGGAAGAGGGAGACAGGAAGAGGGAGACAGGAAGAGGGAGACAAGAGCAGAGGGAGACAGAAAGGGACAGTGTAACAGAAAGGGACAGCGAGACAGAGGGAAAGAAAAGGACAGAGAGTTAGGCAGAAAGGGACAAAGAGAGTGAAACAGAAAGGGACAGAGAGTGAGACAGAAAGGGACAGAGGGAAAGAAAAGGACAGAGAGTGAGACAGAAAGGGACAGTGTAACAGAAAGGGACAGAGAGAATAGAGCAGGATGGGTTGAAAACAGACACAGTGCAGCCTGCAGACATACAGTACCACCCTGGCCAGCATGAAGCGTGACTCGCCATAACAGGGAGTAATATACCTTACAGTACAGTCTCTTCTGAACTCCCATGACTACAGTTCAATCATCTCAAGGTGGCAGGCTGGCAGAATGTGAATTGATAGAATCATTTTTCAGAGCCATGTCTCTCCTGGCCCTATTGGGGCCGTTTCGACAGCATTTATTAGTCTCAAAAGAAAAATGATGAGAAGGGCAGAGAGGTCAGTAACCAATGGAAGCACCTCATTTAACTACAACACCACACACACAGCCACGCTCAGGACATCTCCCAGGGTCTTCAGAAAGAAAAGAGAGAGAAAGAGAAGATTATTGAAGGTTTGAGGAGTGTGCATAATTCATAGGCATGTTACTGGAGATGATTTTGCGCAGAGATCTTAA
Source organism: Novumbra hubbsi (assembly GCA_016801125.1). Lineage (NCBI taxonomy): Eukaryota > Metazoa > Chordata > Actinopteri > Esociformes > Umbridae > Novumbra > Novumbra hubbsi. Next base: position 2,749 of record JACXGK010014965.1, on the reverse strand, counting down.
GAGAGAGATCACAGACGTAATCTTCAATAGGCCTCGATGGAGACCTTAGCGTGGAAAGTTCCCCTTAAGAGCTGCTCTCAGGAGAATACAAGACACACCAACTCTCACCCTTGTCAGCAAGCTCACACACATGCACAGATCAAGCCCAGTGGCATTGCCCACCCCCCCACCCCCACACACACACAGATGTATCTACAATGAATGAATGCTGCTGTTTCCTAAAAATAATCACAAACGGGGCAATTGAAGAACACTGCCCTGCCCACACACTCTCAATTATTTCTGTTCACTTTGCACTCCTCCTTTTGGAGCCATTCATATTTAAAGGCTGCTAGCGGAGTGGTAGGAGCGAGGGAAACGTTGACGTCAGGTCCAGGGAAAGAAAGCCTTTTCTCAGCTCCCGGCTCCACGTCCCCTCCTGTCTGAGGGAAGGGGGTGGAACGACACTTAGCAGAGATTGGCAATCATAGCCCGGCTTTGTGATTACTTGAATGGTTTTTCAGATATTTAATTACTCTTCTCTGAGCATTTCCCTACCTCCAGAGAGGTCTACATAGCCACCCAGACCAAGTTTCTCTACGGGACACACTTCAGTACCTGCAGAATTAAAAAACACATTTTGAGCACTGTTTTTTTTTTTTTTACTTCAGACAGCAGATTTACACTTTGAGTAAACAAGATTTGATCAAATGGCAAATTCCTCAATGATTAAACATGATACATAACTTTGTGTTTCTCCAATGTTTGATGAAATATAGTCTAGGACCGCAATTCTCTACAGGATCAAGAATGATTAACAATAATGAGCAACAGACTATCATCTTATGAATACACGCAAGGAGAAAAAACACCCTGTGGTTAAGAGAACTGATCCCCAGGTCGGGAAACCATGCACTGAGCCCAGCAATAACTTATTGCGGCTTCCTGCCGTCATTATTATTGAAAACAGTGCAAAATCTATGCCATTAGACCCAAACAACCAGACAGCAAGAACCAAAAAACAACCCTCTCTTCCCCCTCCCCCTCTCTCTCACACCATAGGGGAGAAATTCAACGTCAGTCAGAGTAGAGCACAGAGCCACTCAAACACAAACTACAATATCTACTGGAAACTCAAAGAGAAACCAACACACAACAGCAATGGAAAAAGGATGGGTTCGGAAGCGAGGTATGTGCTGGGTGTAAATGACTACTAAATACTCTGAGGAGGGCGGGTAATCACATTTCACTTCCTGAGACGGCTGGCTGGCATCCAGCACTGACATTAGACTGGGGAAAAAAACAAAGCCAAATGACAGCAACACAGGCCTTAGTTTAGAGGAGAAACCACACACAACAAAAAGCTGCTCCTTTCAAATGCCGATGTACAGTTTAGGAAACATGAGCTTTTGGTCAGAGACGGAGAGAGAAGAAAGCATCCAAGGAGCCACTTCTGATTAAATTTCTACTAATTAGTGCAGCTTGTTGCTCAGTGTACTGTGGGTAAAGGAATCCAGGAGTTCATTGACTGTATGGATGGACTGTGTTTAAGGACTACAAATTACTCACACATAGATTCCGAGCTGCCTAGCTGCTGAAAGGTTCGATGAGCTGCTAATTAGGCTTAAAAAGGCGACATTATTCATGGGAAGAACAACAAAAAAGAAAGCAACGAGAGACAAACTTTAAAGATGATTCATATTTGTTATTATTATAACTCAATGTCGTCTGTACAAAACACTTAGATGACACCAACACAAAAACAAATGTAAAACCTGTAGATTGAGGTCACCTAAAAATTTACAAAATAGAAATGTGTTTCAATGTTCACAAATCGTACATATTTCTCCACGGGCCAGATGAACCTGAAATAAGACCCATGTTTGTGTCCGTGATCGTTTTGGTTGGTCATAAGTGAAGCCTATATAGGATACATCACACGTCAGCGAATACTGTTGTAAACAGGAGGACACCTCCCCTTATTAGAATCCAATTGTAAGAGCAGGATCGACAAACACCCCGTCGGGTCTTGACTGACAACTACATCTGCCAATTGTGTGCTCAGCCTTCCGCACTGTTTGAGTGACCTGACAATGTTTGGTTTTCCGTAACTTTCCCTGATCATGGATCACGGATGATGACGTAATCATCAGATTCCCATCCTGATATCCATAAAAAGGCTATTTTTCTCCCAATTCTCAGCACAGGTGCTGATACCAAACCCAGCCTTTACCACCCTAACATCTGTACTGCAGCCACTGACCCTACTACCGCTACTATCACGCCAGAATATACCTTCAAGACTAACAAACATACGCCAGCAAATGTCAGTTCCTGGTCATTTCCAACCAGCCAGGCAGCTTTGTTTAACCTCGAGTACCCTTTTCCACATGCTAATTGACTTATCAAACAAGTGAGCTCTCCAGCCTTAAGAAAGGGACATAGTATTTTTATGTGTGAGACACTAACGCCCCCGACCCATTTACTGTACCAGGTGCTGCTGGTGGGTTATGCTCCTGGCACAGCCCAGAGAGCAGCTGGCCAGGGCCAGTCTGGGTCAGAGTCAGGGACGGGGCAGTGCACACAGCAGGCCTGGCCAATGCAGGCCACCTTTAATCTTGCTGGTGTGGCCTGATTTGAGTGGCTGGAGTGGAAAGTCAGGAGTCAGCCCGTCAGTCACAGGCCCACTGCCTTTGAAGCCCACAGCTCCATTAGCTTTCATTGAGGGGTTTGAAGTGGGGCGGAAAAAGAAAGGGGGGGGGGGGGGGGG
>JACXGK010014964.1:0-10944 GCA_016801125.1 Novumbra hubbsi | reverse complement strand
AGGATAGTAACGCTCCTGTTCAGGCCCCTTTGGTAACTGGCCCAACTCTGACTACTGTTCAGGCCCCATAGGATAGTAACGCTCCTGTTCAGGCCCCTTTGGTAACTGGCCCAACTCTGACTACTGTTCAGGCCCCATAGGATAGTAACGCTCCTGTTCAGGCCCCTTTGGCAACTGGCCCAACTCTGACTACTGTTCAGGCCCCATAGGATAGTAACGCTCCTGTTCAGGCCCCTTTGGTAACTGGGCCCAACTCTGACTACTGTTCAGGCCCCATAGGATAGTAACGCTCCTGTTCAGGCCCCTTTGGTAACTGGCCCAACTCTGACTACTGGGCTACCTGCCGCTATACACAAAACGTTATCCCTCCATTCTACCCAAAACCCAATTGTACCTGTTCAGCCTATGTGAGATCATGTTCCACAGGCGTTTTACTTCATTAAAAGAAGCAAAAGGTCTCCACAATGTCCGCTATTCCTTTGGTAACCCATTTTGTGTTTTCTGGCGGTTCTGGATGTCGTATGTAGCTGACGTGACTGACTGCGTCCTCTTGTGTGCATGGACTTTCTTATAATAACAAATTAATATAATGTTGTGTTAACAGCATAACCAAGTCCAAACAGGGCCCTTAAAAGCCTACAGTTGTCAAGGGCAACAGTTATCTGCCAATAGCCCCCCAGCATCCCCATGGCGACAGGATAGATTTGCGTTGGTCGAGAGACCTAATGTTGGAACCACGCTGATTGCAGTTTAAGGTAAATAGTATACTGGTTTAAAACCTCTAGACTCATCTCTATTGCCTTTAGCCTGGGTACCAGTCAATTTGTTTTAACATTCTTGTCTTGGTACTCATCATGAAACAAACAGAAGAAAGCACAAAACAGATCTGTAGCTCAGCCTATGCTGTTCATAGATTTAGGTGAATCTAATAGTGTCTACTTGATATGGCGAATGAAATGACACCGCATAGTAATTCAAATCAAAGTTCAAATCAATTGATCCAAGGAACATATAAAGCTTTATGCATCATCCCTTTAATTCATACAATATGTACATCCATGTTTCTTTCACTATGCAGGACATCTTTATCTTTACAGCGTTCCAGTGTTGTCATTGATCGGTACAAACAAACAAAGGGTAAATCAGTAGTACTAATACAGCTTTCAAAGAAAGAAACATCAGAACGTGGATTCCTCGCATCTCAAAGTAGGAGATTTGATCTGTGAGAAGTCCCACTTATAACCACCATATAATCATCATGACATAAAAGGTCAAACTGGTCCTAGGTCAGCACTCCCACTTTGAAACGCTTTGTGAATACGGGTCCAGAGAGGCAGAACCAGGTCGCCACTGCAGCCAGATCGCATTCAAGTATGGTCAGGCACCGCCTGGTCAAGCCGGCCACCACTGAACCGCATTTTTTACCCGCCACGAAATGTGTCCGGAACCGCAACAGCGCCAACATCCCATTTTCCCTCTGCTTGAGTGACTCCGTGCGAAGGCCTGGCGCCTCACCCAGTCCCCTTCTCTGTTGCTTTTCTAACCGTCTGCACTCGCACCCAGACCTCTCTGCTGAGAAACGTCCCCGTTCCCTCAACACTCAGGACCCCTTCTGCAGGGGCCCATGTCCTCATTCAAACAACCCCTCGCCCCTCGTAACCATAGCCTTGCCATTCTTTACCGACACCCCCCACTCCCTGACCTGCCGCGGCCCGGCCAGCTGACCTCCCTGACACTTCATTCCCCCGGCTGCCCTCTGCGTGGGTTGGTTGCCTGGAAACAGGCGGCCAGGGATCCCAAAGCGGAGAGTCCGTTGCCGCACGCCGCGGTACGCTGCTAGCACTGGCTAGTAATCCCTAACGCCGAGTCTGAAAGGGCTCCACATTCCCTGTTCGGTGCCCCGCTTTTGAACAGACGCGGGAGCCTTTGTCAAAGAAGTGCACTTTGCGGGGAATAGCGTGCCGTTTGGGACTCGCGGTGTTGGGTTCTCTCTCCGACCGCTGACAGGCCACACCCTCTCTAGAGCAGGACAACAGCAGGCTTCCCTCTGTGTGAATACTGACTTTGAAACGCACGGCCCCTGACCGTCCAGGGAAAGATGTCAGTGGTCTCTGAAAGCGGTTGACCATAAACCAGCAGTCAAAACACACGGCCCCTGACCGTCCTGGGAAAGATGTCAGTGGTCTCTGAAAGCGGTTGACCATAAACCAGCAGTCAAAACGCCTCCATGGGTGTATTGAGAGACCGACATTTAAGATGGTAACTGTTTAATCTCAGGCCTGTCCGTGGTCTTTTAAGTGCGTGTGATTTTGTAAACTTTGCATGTATGTTACAGAAGGATCATACAATACTCCCTACAGATGCTATGTACAGTAAAATACATTTCATTGAATAGTTAACGGTAAACAAAAACTTTTTGCAGCATGCAGGTTTAAACGGGCTAATTGTTTTTCGAGTAGTGATGAATCGCTGTAGTTGCAGGACAGTAAATGTAATAACTGTGATACTCCTGACACTACAGAATCCAAAATGAAACCTGTTAGATGTGAAATACCCTCATATTGAGAACAGAGACCACTTTCAGAAACACAGCCATCTTTCTCCTCTGATGGAAGGGACTGACCCTCCCCAATAACATCTGGTAAAACTATGCGTCAGTAGTACACCAGCTGAATGAAAAATAAACGTTTTAAAATCTCTTCCTAAGGAAAATACAAAAAGAAACAAGTACGGTCACACCTCTAATTTGGTGGCGATGTGTTGCCATGCCAACAGTGATAGCGTCACCGCAACTGGCCGTCACCAGTATACAATAAGGGATACAACATAGATGCAGCATTTTACGTTCATAAAATCCTTTTATACGGTTGTGTCTCATTATCTTGTTGTTTCTTCGTCTGTTTTTATTGCTTGATTAGATGGCACGTGGGCGGGAACTCCCAAACTATACTGATAAATACAGGATTTGTTGAAATGTCTCCAACACAAAAAAGCAGTTTCAGGAATAAATGCAGCAAAACTTTCACCTTTGGCAATTTCTAACCTTCAAAACATAGCCACGGGTTGTAGCTGTACAGGTATTTGATGTTGTCTTGTACATGACACATACAGTATATTAGGAAAAGTAGTAAATATTGGCTAAGAGGAGAAACAAAATCTATACTTAAAGAACAAAAATGACTATTGTGCTACAAGTGCATCTGCGTTCTTGGCTTCCGTGGCCACAGTGAACAGTTAGTCGTCCTGTTAGCCGAAGCAAATTGAGAAGTTTGCCAGAGGAGTGAAGAGAGAGGGAGAGTCAATTTTGTTTCTGTATACCCCCCCCCCTCCTCCGCCCGCACAATGTTCCTCCGTCACCCCTTCCCATTGTTGAATGGAGGAACACAATCCAAAAACAGCCATCTTCTCAGAAAATGCCAAAGTCCATTTTTATAACACTTATGAAAACAACCGAAATGAGGGATATTAACTGTAAATCAAAACAATGGCGGTAATAATAATATCTATAGTTATGTACACAGTCACTCTAAAACATACAATGAAGGGGTTTTCTCAGTGGTAGGGAGAAACTATTAGCTGTTCTCATTCTTTCCCTCTTAAAAGAAAAAAAGAATATCTTCCCAGAGACCCATAATAATGATGCCATAGACATTCATGTCTCCTATTTAACTCCAAGGCCATTAAAACCTGCACCCTAACCCTATATTCACAGGAATACAATTTGTGCGGTTTTGATAGCTATAACTCTGCAATAACATGCATGTTGATTTTGACACCTGCATGACAGATATTGAGGGTTTTCTTCGTCACATACAATTTTACCCAGGTCAGAGCGGCTAAGAAAAACTAGCAATTAAGACTTTCGTGAGACTGCATGTCTTTGTTGTTGCAATCAACCAGCTACCTTTCGTAGATATCTTAGCATCTACATTCAGCAACGTGAATGTCGACAGTTTGGGGTTTAGAAAGCACTTAGTAAAGGAGCGCTCCGATGAAAGAGGTATCCAGATCTGTGGCGGCGTGTGTTTAAATACCCTCTGCAGATAAAGCACAGGGACATTCTCCTGTTGTCGCAAGTCACCACAAACAATATTTCCGTTCTCTCAGAACCAAACAAGACATTAAGGGGATTTTCTGGGATTGTACATCAGCAGTCATCGAGTATTATCAAGTTACAGAATCACCTCAGTTGTTATTTTTTACGTAAATTTTTTTCTACATTCTAATACTGTGTATGCTTCACCAGTATCAAGAGGTGCTGAGACCAAAGCGCATTAAAACACACTTTAAACTATGTAAAATATCAAATGAAATATAAATGAATACAGTATAATGCCGTTATACCATTATAGGCTAGTTACATATCAGTGCAGTTTGATTCTTCCTCAACAGAACTTAACAGGAAGTGATAATTAGCTACCTTAAGCCTTGTCGATTTTTGGTGGGATATTTGAACATTACTATGTTATTATTACAGTATAAAGGGCCTATACAAAGGCCCAGCATGATATTATTTATTCCATCCAAAGCAGGAATAGAAGTGTGGTCTGTTCGTCTCCCACAATGCTCAGCTCATTATCGAGTTTGACTTCGATAAGACTTGACATTCATCTGATGAGTCCTCTCTGTACACTATATAGTGTCAAGTTGCAGTGTACATTTAAAACCTCACCCTTTAACCATTCACCGGGACCCGGGCACCACTTCTTTCAGTCTTTCAGATGAGCTGTCTGTTATTATTTAGTTCATAAAATGGGTTCCAAATGAAATCCAGGTCCCAATGGCACCCTATTCCTAAATGTGCCCACAGGGCCTAGTGGAGGGTTAAGTCTATAGAAAACAGGCAGCCATTTGGGAGTGCATGCGTTTGTGTCAATTTGGAGGAGATAAAAAATAAAGGAATATAATAAGTCTAGCTGGTTTGTTTTTCGTGCGTCCACATCTCAATTCACATGTTTCAACAAGGAAGCGAGATTGTCAAAACAGCAAGAAGTCCTCCGACAGCAGACGTTCTCACCGAGACCCAACGTCTGACACGTCAGCGTGTTTTCACACACCGCTACGCTGGTTGTTTGTGCAACAGACACATATGGCATGGTCTTACATCTATAAACCTCCTGTCACTGTGCATGAAATCCTCGCTCACTTGATATGAACACAGAGAATTTAAAGTACGAACGTAAAACTACTTTCCACTGCTTGCCATCTGATAGAATACCCCCCCCCCCCAGTCATTTTCATCCAGACACATTTCATGCAGAAAACAGCATCATTTTCTTTTTCTAACAAAGAAACACACATTGTTTTTAAATATATATTCATGTATATGTTTAGCTAAAGAAAGAGCTCATTTCAGATCGTATATTTTTTGTTTCTTCAACCAGGGCAGGCACCTGTACGGACATACGCTAACACACCAGGTACAGAGGCATGCCACACTCTTGCATTGCCGTTGCATTCCACGGTCGGCAGGCTCCATGTCATTCAGGCAGTGCGCTGTGCGGCCGTGAGTGGATCTAAAGCACCCCCAACCCGCCCCCACCCTGCCTCCACACACAGTCGACACACGCAGTCCCCTCCAGAGCTGCAGGGAACAACCACACTGCTTTAACGACATCACAATGGAGAGGTTTTTTTTTTTTTGGGGGGGGGGGTGTTTACAAGCTCAAATGGAATAAATACTGCGCATCAAGACTCTATGGCACATGCAGAGATGGGGTGGGGCGCGGGTTGGGGGCCGGGGGGGGGGTGTCCGGCCCAGGGTTGCAGACAGATTTTGAATGGGGGGGGGTTAGGGGTCAGGGGTCGGAAGTGGGAGTAGAAGTCGAGGCAAGAAGGATCTGCGCGATTCATAATATCTCTTTTGTCTCAACCTTTTTTTTGTAACCGCAGTTACAATCGTAGTTCATTTGATAATGTTTGTACAAGTACTGAAACCAATTCATCGGCTCGTGGAGGTTGTATCTCTCCCTCTGCTGGTTGTAGCCACGGTAGGGGGGTGGAGATGGAGAGAGTGGTTATTGTCGTGACTGAGAGGGCGGGGGACAACTTTTGGGTGTGTCAGCTACATAGCGTATATGTAGTATTCCAACTGTATGCACATTAACACAGAAGGATATGAATATACCTGTGGTAGTATGGCGTTTAAATAAAACTTGAAAAATGTGTGCTCAAAACCTTTTTGTTAAGTCAGCTACATGTACCGTGAGACCACCAATATTTAGAATAATGTATTAGGCCTTCCCAAGTAGTGATAACCAATAAACTGAATGAAATGTATATTAGATTGTGGTTACAATGCAGCTGTGTTCATAGGACTAGAAAATAGCAATGAGATTATCAAAAATAATCTTGAATTTCTTCTCAGTAAAATACCCAAACGTATTCAGAATGTTATCATTTATCTTCAATCAATTAGTAAACAATAAATACAAATAAAAATCTATTTTAACTTTTGAGGTTAGATTTACTCTTTAGGGAAAAACATGATATATTTAGTGATATGTTTGATAACTAGTTATCACCCTTCATGGGGACCCCCGGCCTAAACAACCCTCACATCTCCCCAACCAATCAGAGACCCTCAGCAATGTTCCCATGCAGTGTGAATGGAATTCTAGAATCAGAATCCATTGTCATTATATACAATCCATTCTGAGTGTTGAGAGAGCATGACCAAAGATGGCGGAGATTGTGAGAGGAGATGGCTATCAGGCAGCAGCGTCCCAAATGGCCCCCTATTCAATACACCGTGCAGCACTATAGACCAATAAGCCTGGGGCGAAAGTGCACGATATAGGAAATAGGGCACCGTTTTGGAACAACAGCCGTGTGTTTGTTTCCTACCTATGCAGGAGTCACATTAGCCTGTTCCTCGTGTCCTTCCACAGGCCCGGTACAGTGCACTGGAATAAAAGACGCTTGCTGTGCTGAAGTGGCCGGAGAAATGCCAACCTGCGTGGTCTTTCTGTTCTAATGGGCACACATTAGTGTAATGAATAGGGAATTTAGGCTGGAGAGAGACCAGATTCTGTTGAGGAACTATTCAGATAGAAAACAACACATGTCGAGAGGACCCAAATATCGGTTCTCCAACAACGTCTGTTCTGCATGTGTTTTGCGTCTGAATGTTTCCGTAAAACTCTGCCCTCCTCGTTGAGCCTCTGATTGGTGCTCTGAAGGTGTTGTGGGGGTGGCTGGTCGGGGCTCCTGCAGGTAATGTTATACAATGACAGGGGGAAAAGGTGTTTTGTCAAGGTGAAGGTAGAATTGATTACAATTCTCATGGCATAGAAAGCAACAGGGGTTCTCAGTTGGGGGATTTGAGTAGAGATTATGATGTATGTTAGGGTCATTTTTTCATTTTTCTTTTTTACATAAAGGCGAGAGAAATGGCCACAAAATAAAGAAGTATACTTAAAGAGGGCAAAACAGTAAATCCAAAATGTCAAAGAATAATACAAAACCCCATTACAAGTCAGTGACTTGAAAAGGATGAATAAGAACAGTAGTGGTAAGTAGTAAGAAGTTGCTAATGATACAAAACAAATAAAGATCGATTGAGGACTTGGTCGGGGCTCGTCTGACGAGGGGCTCCGTTTCCCGGAGGAGGAGTCGCCATCGCTCCCCCTCGTTCTCCGTCCCTCTCTCCCTCCCCCTCGTCCCTCACTCCTCGCGGAGCTGCAGGCGGTAGCGCTGGTAACGGATCTGGAAGAAGAGCCTCTCGAGCGGCGAGCGGCTCATGCCGGGCAGCGCGTAGTCCTCGCTGCCGCCCGTCCGCCGGAAGCCGAGCGACTCGTACAGCTTGTGGGCGGCCATCTTGACGGCGGTGGTCCCCAGGACGACGGCGGCGTAGTTGTTGAGCACGGCGAACTCCAGCACCCGCCGCCCCAGCACCTTGGCGATGCCCTTGCCGCGGAACCGCGAGTCCACCGACATGCGCCGGAGCTCCACCGTGTTGTCGTCCTCGCGGCCCTGCGCCGCCACGATGCCCACCACGCGGCCCTCCAGCACCGCCACCCAGAAGCCGGAACCTGGGGGGAGCGGAAAGGCCCGGTCAGACGCAGAACATGCCCGCAGGATCGGCCCGACGGCCATCGGGCTTTTTGAAAGAGAAACAAGAAAGGAGAAAGATGGCGGAGAGGTTTGCGATGGCTCTCTTTGTTTGAGCCCTGGTTCACCCGAGCAACAAGGCAACCAACCGAGTAGAAGATTTCGAAAAAGGAAAAGACGTCTACAATTTATTTTTCGCGCAGTGGGAAGAGTCTTCGGGGACTTTTGTCTGGCTGGCCAACATGTCTTTACTGAGGGGATCGTATGGACAGTGGACCCTCACCCAGTCCCTCCAATAATTACTCACTCAGAAGAAATATGATTGGTTCAGACGAACACCCAATCAAAATGGAGAGGAGGCGGTGCAAATGAACATCGAAGCTGGACTAAAAGGGCAAGTGAATGTTATCTAGGCTTCACTGAACTACATGACATTTAGCTCGTAATCAAGTTATGTTAATCATTATTAACTCTTCCCCAGACACACGCAGAATTTCGTGCTTCTTGATGTAATTTGAAGTGTTCATGAGCACGGCCTCCTTTGCATTTCAGCTGGGTGCTCGCTTTTACCAATCACATTTCTTTCTGTCCTGAAAACATGTTAGAGCAAATTAGAGCAACGTTTGGCATGGGCTCAAATGAAGCCCGAAACAATTGTCATTAGAGATGCAATCTGCAATCTCCATTGAAATGCAACGTTGTGACTTGAAACCAGTGTCACTGCTCATGTGCTTGGGGCCATCTCACTAATTAGAGTCTGGTGGCAGCCCAGATGACAAGGCAGTTAGTGGATACATTTCAGGGCTTCTGTCAAATAACAACAGCGTTTAATTTAGCTACATTGGGAGACGGATGCCTGATTAAAAGAAACAGACAAACAGTTTGGTCGTCTTTGAAAATGTCATAGCGACGAATCATGAACATCGTTGTCACTTACTATAGCTCTTATCCAGTGCTAATAAGTGTTAATATTTGAGATCAAGATGTCGGCCTCTATCAAAAGTGCACGTACTCCTGGCAGGCTATGGTCAGGGCTCATCTATACAGACTATCCTCCAGCAAACCTCTTTCCGTTGAATCTGTGCTTTTAAAAATAAAAAAAGCATCTGCTGAATAACATATATATTAATATTCCTCAACACAAAAGGGCATTTTGCCCACATACAGTAGGGGGGCGGGGGTGTAGCTGCGGAAGAAAAAGCATAATACCTTTAAACCGGATGAAGTTACATGAGAGGCACTAGAGAGACCAATGAAAAGCAGAGGCCAGTGCTAAACGCGCCAAAGCATTATTCACTCAGATTGATGCCCTTAATGAAAAGTACAGTCGTAGGCCGAGCTGCCACTTTGTGTCCAGACGAGTTGACATACTCAGAGGCCGATACACTGACATATACACAGACATAGACACTGACATATACACAGACATATACACTGACACATACACTGACATATACACAGACATATACACTGACATATACACTGACATATACACTGACATATACACTGACATATACACTGACACACGCGTGACCTGTAAAACCCTTACGCAGCTTTAACGTCACAGAAGGCCGCGTCATAAAATCAGGGGAATAATGGATTTTGATTAGTTATGCCCAACAGCGCCGTGCTGTTAGGAAAGGCCACAGCTGATGGTTTTTTTTCCCTGTGCAGAGCGCGTCATGTCAGGGGCATGTCTGTTGTCAGCACGTCAGTTATGAGTTCTGTCAGTGGGACTAAGAGGGTTTCTTGTCCACCTCTGTTGGGATGATGTCCGTCCTTCGGGTTTCGGGTCGAAAGGTGTCAAAGGATCCGAATGCTCACATTTTGCTCATGAACAGATGATCTAAGGTAAGATACCTTACTGGATTCTCATTCTTGTGAAATGTTAGTCTACCAAAGTTTATACGATGTGCTAACACCTCCAAGAACTTCAGGGCAAGGCGTTTTTCTTTCTTAACCAAAACGTTGTCTGGGGTGTAACTATAAATGACAGTGCATTTCTATTGATCGATCTGGCAAAGAAGTTTGACTGACTGCTGAATAAAAACCCCGTTTGTCCTGTCATGTTCAGTGACATACACAAATACACACGATCGAATTCTCCCTCGCTCACAATCTCTTACGCACTGACGTTCACACACACACACACACACGTGCGCGCACTCTCTCTGAAAAGCATCAAATCGCGGAGCGAGTGGTGAAATTGTGCTAATGAGTCCAATGTTACGAGGGACTTATGGGCCCTGTGGGATTCACTGGATTAGTGTTTTATTGAATAAAACAAACTCCAATGCACCGCAAGAGGGTCGCAGTGGCCACGCCCCTGAATCCAGACCCCTCCCCCGCCATCTGTCTCAGCAGGGCTGGGGCCAACAGTCGAGGCGTTTGAGCCCAGGCCTCACATAGTGAGATACACATAATTCTTGCGTACCTGTACAAACTGATCAACGGTACCAACTTGCCATAACACGTTTTATGATTTGGATATAACCTATCGATCGTATTTATTAGATACGACTCCCTTAAGCTGTGTCTGGCATCTAGAGTGTTAGGTGTTCATGTTAATCTTCCCAAATGGCACCTTGTGCCAGATATAGTTCACTACTTTTAACTAGAGCCCATTGGGAGCAATTTGGGACTATATGAGCAACAATATTAACCCATAAGTCGCTGGTTCTGTGGCTCCAGAAGTTGTACTGTATCTGCAGTGTTAGACGTTGTTGGGATGAAAGTGAGCGGAAGAAGCCACTCATCAAACTAAATACCATTAAAGTATAAACGTTACATTGCAGGGGGTAGATAGTTAGAACAGGGAGTAGATTGGTAGGACAGGGTAGATATGTAGGACAGGGTAGATAGGTAGGACAGGGTAGATAGGTAGGACAGGGT